>CAUYON010134229.1:0-10809 GCA_963573935.1 Arctocebus calabarensis
TATGCCGTTTGATCCTGCAATTCCTCTTCTAGGTGTATATCCAAAGGACCAAAAATCAATTGACAATAAAGATATTTGCACCAGATTGTTCATTGCAGCTCAATTCTTAATTGCCAAGTCATGGAAGAAGCCCAAGTGCCCATCAACCCATGAATGGATTAATAAATTGTGGTATATGTATACCATGGAATACTGTGCAGCATTAAAAAAATGGAGACTTTACCTCTTTTGTGTTTACATGGATAGAGCTGGAAAATATTCTTCTTAATAAAGTATCTCAGGAATGGCAAAAAAAAAAATCCAATGCACTCAGTACTACTGTGAAACCAATTTATAATCACTCACACTTGCATATGAAAAATGAAACACAACTATGGCCTAGGATGAAGGAGGGAAGGGGTGGGAGAGGGAAAAAGAGGAGGGAGGGTTAATAGGGGGACCACACCTATGGAGCATATTTTTTAATTAATTTTTTTGGAGACAGAGTCTCTCTTTGTTGCCCTGGGTAGAGTGCCATGGCGTCGCTGAGCAACCTTATGCTCTTTGGCTCAATGATTCTCCTTCCTCAGCCTCCCAGATAGCTAGAACTACAGGTCCCAATGCTCGGCTGTTTCTTTAGAGACAGGGTCTCGCACTTGCTCAGGCTGGTCTTGAACTCACGCGCTCAAGCAATCCACTCACCTTTGCCTCACTGAGCACTAAGGATGATCGCACTTATTTAACATTTACACAGAAAACAATTGAAAGAAAAATGAAACAAATTATAAATAATGATATTGTCTTGGAAATGAGGATATGGACCTTTTCATTTTTAACCTGAATGCTTTTCTCTGTTATTTTGCACATTTCCAGTATGACCTTTTAACATTTTTATAAATATTATCTCTCATGTCATTTTTACAAGAATTATGGGACAAGTAAGTGTTTTCTACATAATTCTTAGGTTTTGAGATCAATGCTTAGAGAGATCATTTTAACTTTGGTGCTACTCACTTACAAAAAAATAAAGAAAAGTTTGAAACCATGAATTCTAAACTGAAGCCCTGATTCTAAGTGTTATTGAAGATGTTGATTAACTAGGACAGTTTTCTTCTCTTTTTAAAAAAAATCCTGGCAGCTGTATTTTTAAGGGAATTGGCCTCTAATCAGATGTTTGAACATGGACTAAAGAGTCTTGTGATGTATCATGAGAGGTAAAAATCCGTTCTACCTAAGCAGATTTATTTTACTTAAATGACATAGTGACACAAAAGTAGATTTATGTCCTTGATATACGTTCTACTAAATTTAAAAACTAGGCTAAAATCCCTTTTAAGAGTCACCTGACACTTTCACTGAATCTATCTGATTATGTATATAAATAGATAAAATGTTCTGGGGAATATTGAAGTCAACTGTGTGATTTAAGCTTCATTTAAACTAGGCCCTAGGTGAGGGGTCTTCTCTTTCTGTCTATTCTGGAGAGGGATAATATAGATTACTATATATATTTTTATAAACCTAAGGCTGGTATTCTATAGAAAACTTAAAGGTTGCTATTAAAAGCTGTTGGACCCTAAGGACTTAAAATAATTATCACCATTTCCTTTAAATGGTAGTGTATGTTCTAACTTATAAAATATGAATTAGTATAGAATAAAACAATGGATGTGAGTCTTGGCACATAAATTAATATATAAAATTTATTTTAATCTTAATTATGGGAACATAGGTACCTATCCAAAAATAGAAAACTGGTTATTTAGATATATAGACTTTAGTAGTTTTAATTTTAAATATTTAATTTATGATGCAATAATAACCAGCATGATGATAGAGGTTTCAAATCCAGTGATCTAATGTAAATAACATTTTTATAACCATAACTGATCTTAATTTCAAATGTTTCACAGAATTAGAATCTAATGATCACTTTTAAATAGACTATGAAGAGATAAATGAAATGCATGTTCAGTTTTGTAAGTTATATATAAATGGGCCAAAATATTAAAATATAAAAACTCATGTGGTTCAGATCTGCTTACAAAATGACTAATTTTTATTCTTATGGCCCATTTAGCTAACTCTATACCTTGAGGTCACTTAATTAAGCCAAATTCCTCTTGGAGTATTTCCCAAGTGTCCATAGTGTTCTTCAATTTGTTTAAAATAGAAGCGGATAGTGAATAAGTAAACTTTAGAAGTCTTATTACATGTATTCCACTTCCAGTTAAGGTGTACAACAAAGAGGGTAAGGAGACAAATTGGAATTGTGTTATGTTTTTATATAATACTGTGATGTAATCATATGGATGCTGTGGAACTGTAGATACAATGAAATTGGTATTTGAAAAAAGAGTAACAATTTGCAATATCCTTTAAATTGGGGGTTGAGTCCCAAACAGAGTGTCTGCCCTAAAATAAAAGCATAGAGAAGGAAACATATTACACCATCGCTTTCTAAAATGTTGAATAAAGAAAGAAACATGGGGCAGCGCCTGTGGCTCAAAGGAGTAGGGTGCTGGCCTCATATGCCAGAGATGGCGGATTCAAACCCAGCCCCGGCCAAAAACTGCAAAAAAAAAAGAAACATGATCAGATTTCTTTCCTTTAACATAGAAGTATTTTATCTTTTCCTTCATGCATTTTTTCATGTGCATGTGAATAGGATTTGCTTGTGGTTGTGGAAGTAGCTGTGTGTCTATTCAACCCAGAAAACTGCTATTGCACTAGGATAGAAATATTCTTTGTATGTTCTATGATTCTTACCAGAATCATGTGTCTAGTTATTGGTAAATAAATATCATTCTTAATGAATAAATGAAATAAATGAGTAAATAAATCAGTATGTTATTTATTCAACCATGGTAATATATTTTATTTTTATATCAAGTATCACATGACTATCTGAACATATTTGCACATTTACTTTTCCTTTACAGGAAAGCTCCAAAAGAAAATTCTAGGTTTAAATCAAGAGAGAGAGACAGAGAAAGAGAGAGAGGCAATACTCATTGATCATTATTTATTCCTTGAATAATCAAAATTATGCATTTCTTAAACATCTTTCATATTTAAGGTGCTCTGTTATATTGTGATTACATAAAGATACAGTCATATAGCATTTGCTAATTATATAAACTAGTTGGAAAATCACACAAGTAAAAATCACACACAATGAAAATGGCATTCTTAAGAAAGTGCTACTACAAAGAAAATCGCATACAGGCAATGCGGTACTAGGATCAGAAAGTAAAGCATTGGTGGTGGGATGACCTTTTAAAAGGAATTCTCAGAGGAAGTGAGAATCTTAGAGATGCTCGGAGTGCTGAATCCTAGAGATTTTGGCCTAGAGAAGAGGAGGGTTTTCCCAAGCTAAAATGCAGCATGTGAAAAAGCAAAAAGATAGGACGAGAACATAGCTCCTCTTCTGAAATGTTTCAGAAGAGTTCAGGGACCAGTGGTGGCAGGCACAGTCTGAAGTGCTGAGTTTGCCATTACAGGGTTCTGGACTTCAAAGGGAAAAATATTGAACATAACTGACGCAGCTTAGTCTGGTCGGTGGCAGATCAATTTTACTCTCTTCTCACTATGTCCTACAACTCCAGTGCTAATCACGGCGATCTCACCAGGGGCAGCAAACTTTTCCGAGCTGTTGTCTCCTTTTTACCTTCATTCCCCTGAAGCATGAGCAGTCTGACAATTACGTTCACTAACTCACCCTAGAAAAAGTGCTTTGGAGAGTGGATTAGGCCCTGGCATCAGTGCACAGCTTCCCAAAGGGAGGACTTTGAAGGTGATTGTAGTGATATTCAGCACTGAAGTATATAGCACTTTTTCTAAGATTAGGTCACAAACTTACTTGTCCAAACTTAGGAGTTTTCATGAAGTAGTTGAAGTGTTTCACTCTAGGCTGAGTCTGAAAATATTTCTCCCACAATTAAAGAACTCCAGTAGAACACAATGCAATTAGAGTCAGGAAACAAAATTTCAATGTGTTACCCTGACCCACAGGGGCGGAATACTCCCTACCTCCCTGAGGCCATATCCAACCTCCTCCTTTCTTATTTACTATTTCATTGTAATGCTGGCCCTTTTTCTTCATTAAAACAAATTGTAACTTATTGATTTTTTTTTCCTTCAGTATCAGAGCACAAATTTAGACAAACATCCTTCTCAGTCCATAGCACCTTTTAATCACTGGAGTCTGTGCAAGGTGTGCATTTAATTTTTAGTATTTAACTAAGTCATTCACTCATTCATTCCAGTCAGTTTTGTAGCCACTCTCCTCTGCTTATATAAAATTAACTATTCTCATGTGCTTAATATGCATTTTCTTTTAGAGTATATTCTTAACAATAGGTGAATAGTTATTTAGTATGCATGTTCCTGTTGCTACCTCCATAAATTTCATTTTGTTACATAGTTCATACATCTTGCAGAAAGAATTTTCTTCAGATCCGGCCATGTTGTTAATTCTCCATCATTGTATTATAGCCCCATGGCAATGACTGTATTCCTTCTTACTTTACCTGAGGTAAGTACTATTTTTAGCTGTTGCTTCTAACCTCTTGGGCATTCATTGGTGATTGGAGACAGGTCAGCATCTATGAAGGAGAAAATCCATGTTAAAACAAGGCCACTTGCTACATGAAGCTCGTTGAAAGGACATGGCTTTGCTTCAGAGCTGTGCTGCTTTTCTCTGTGAATTTTCTTTTCAGATTTACAAGCACAGCAGAAAACATGACCCGCCTCAGAGACTCTGTATATTGTTGGATATACTGTAGCAAGAAATAGAAAAATAAAATGCTCACATTGCATCTTTACCCGTCAGAGTGAACACACCCTTTCCAGAGACTGTTGCTGAGGTTTGAGAAAAGAGTAGTGGTAGGGCGTTTATAGCCATTTGGAAATATGAACAAATTGTTCATTCCCCTTTCTTGGACTTTAGGATATCTTTAGCTTCAGGAGTATACAGGCTAGAACTATTTGAGGAGGAAAGGAAGCTAAGTCTGTTTTGCTTTTCAGCTTTGTGCATCTTGGTCCGATTGTCACATGTCACCTCATGTTCAGGCTTGGAGTTAGTCTCCATTAGCGTCCGGGAGCCAGGCAAGAGTGACTTTCCATCTCTAGCAAATGCATCTTATTAAGATACTCACCAAATGTGAGTCATTCCCTTTTATTAGGGTTCTGTGAGGATATCATGAAGTCCCATATCTGTGGGACCATGAGAAAGTCAGTGTTCCTGCAGACTAGATCGCAGCCCAAGTTGAAGAACCGATACAAGTCTGAAGCAAAGTGATGCTGGGCTGGTGCTGTGTCTGCTGCCTTCTCCCTCATCTGGGCAGATTTCTAACACCAAGCGCTTATGAAGAATTGGGTGCACGCTGCCGAGGCTCCCTCACGTGTTCCAATAAGGAAACAAAAACTAGTTTGTAAATCATGGTCAATGTCTGCTTACTTTAGCAACCTATCAACACCCAATCTCTTTTATAGTGTTTCTAAGGAAAACATTATTCATCCAGTTAATAGACACTTATTGAGACTCTACTGTGTACCAACAACAGGGAATCCAAGAGCAATCTTCAAAATGGCAAAATTATGAAGAAACAAAGGGCATTGATAATTTTTATTTGCAAGCTTGAATTTCCTGGGCTCCCCGTTACTCTATGATTCTTCCCCAGTTCAGGCATCGGCCGACTGCACTTCTGGACTCTTTATGTATCTTCAGTACTCAAACTCCATCCCCCCTCAACAAAAAAATAGAAGAAAAACAAATGTAGTTATTATTACAAGATACAATATTGCATTAGCCATTGTTGCATACAGAAGGAAGGCAGAAAATGGATAACGTTCTTTATCCTCATGTCTATTTTAGAGTTATTTGGTATCTTCTCAATTTACTTATTATTTCTTTTCATGTGAAACTATTTTATTAAGGTCTGTGCCCTGGTCCTACATCCAAACTTTCAATTCTTTGTAAAATAGGAAGGTATGGAGAAGAAAATGTGAATGTGATCATGATACACAAGTATGAAGATTACTTGGCTTTGGCATTTTAAGATTTTCGAACAATGACAATATACGAATTCTGAAGAGAAAGTCACGTATGGTGACCTGTAGTCTTATGGACTCAGTTTCCAAATAGAACTGTTTTTGAAAGGATAAAAGAAATAATTAGACGTATAGTTTGTTGAAATACCAAAGTTTACAGAGTATTATTTGATAATATAGTTTTGGTAAAAGAATTTTGTTATAATTTAAAATGGAATATAATATTTGAGAATATCAGAAAGTAAGCTATAAAATTAAGCTGAATAAATGTTTCGTAACATTTGAATGGCCTAAAGTCAACGCTATTTTAGGATGCCCTTTAGGAAAGCAAACCGGATAAAACAGCAATTTCTGTTGGTAGGAAAAGCAAATTCTCCTACTCTAATATAAATGAGCAGAGGATTTCTCCGAAAGCTTTTAATCCACTCTAGCAGTCAATCTTCTTACAGAAGGAGCTGTCTTATTATTTAGACCTTCTAAGTAAAATTCTACCTGCATTAATAGTGATTGCATTGTAATAAGAAAATAAGAGCGGGTTTATATGTGTAAATGCTGCTTCTCTAATTGCAGAGAAAGTGTATAGTAGAGTCCATTACAAAACTAAAAATGTTCATACTGTTGACAAGTCACCTCTGATCAGAGTATGTAAATAGTTCTTTCTGGTTCAAGTTTTCTAGCTCAACCCACTTAGTCTCAATGGGTGTGCATTTCACAGTGACTTCTTTCTTTTCTTCAACTCATGTCAAACAATTCATTGTTGAAGCAACTTTAATGTAGGTTATGGGTCCATACTACATGGCCTCGGTGAACTATATGTTTACAGTGTGCAAAAGCCCTGCCCTTCTGAACTTCTTTCTTTTTATTTCTTCATGATCTGGTAGTCCTAGTCACACCATTTTCCTCATCCCAACTCCAGCACCTGGCCTCAGGCAAAATAGTCATTTAGTTACATGTAATTAAGTGGCCTGATGTATTGCAGGTGTGCTTATATTTTATGAGTGAATAATAAGAAAGAAAAATGAGATTCTACTTTGGTCCAATTCCAGGTGAGTTATTTATACAGCAAAAATATATATTATAGGTATATAAATTGCTCATGCATATTTAGCTATATGGACTTATTCTAAATTTGTCCTTTTTGGGTTTTAATTCTGTTGCAAAGTGCATTACTAGAAGTCTCTTATTTTTATCCATTTCTGAAGTCATAAAATATACTTTTCTGAAGCTTTGTTTTCACATTTTATAATAATGTGTGGTGGTACTAAGAAACAACTAAGGAAGCTAATATACACGTTACCTTTTCAGCACCTAGGCAATGAGTTAAAGTAAGATTGCTCTAAAATATCATTTTTTAATTTCAGGAACCATATGTGTCTGTGAAAGTAAACAATAGGAGATCATAGAAAGATGATAAGTACACCCAGAATTGAGGCAGAAAGTTGATGGTGCTGGTATAAGTACCCATGTATCTAATAAAATTTTTTCCCAAAACAAACTTGACAGTGATTAAGATTGAGTTAAGCCTATTTGCTCATTATTGGTCCAGTCTGAAGAGGTATAGCCCTTCTCACCACACATTACACTCACGACCCTGGCCTTGTCTACATTGCCCACTGCAGTCTTCTTGGTACGGAAGTGGCATAAATAGGAAAACGGTGATTAATGACACTGAAACATTTGGACGAGGTCACTCGCTCCATTGTGTCTAACTTTGAAAAGATGGGTAAAACTTTAGACCCTATTGATCGCACAGAGCAATCTGCTCCGAATTATAATATAAAAAAACCAGCTTGAACGTCTAGAAGATTGAATATATTTCTGTTAAGTGTTTGTAGGATTGTGAAGCATTTCATTTTTACCACGAATTAATGTTTAAGACTTCTGGTACTATTCCATAAGATTCAAAATTCAATGAAAATCAGTAAAATATGTTTGACTTATATTTAAAGCATTTAAAAATATAAACTAAAATTTTACCTTCTCTATCATACTCTGTATACTTTCCGTGTATGCGTGCCTGTCTGTGAGTGTGTATACCTCCTCATTCTTCTATTTAGGAGCTCCTGGGTCCAAGTTTCATCCACTAAAAGTACCTCAAATCTACACAAATATAACAATGAAATTATATGTTGATATACACTGGTAATTTCAAGTGAACTAGGGTAAGTTCCCATACCCCATAAAAAGAAAGACTTGAACATACAATGGTACACAAGACAGTGAAAACTGTAGTATCTTGGGAAGAAGAAGAAGCCGATATAAACCTCAGTGTCTACTGACTTGGTTTACACTGTAGGGGTAGAGCAGAAAAAAGACGGCAAAAAGGAAATATAGAAAAAAAAGAAAATATGATAAGACAAAACAGAAAAATATGTCAATGTAAACTCAAACATATCAATTCTTTTATAAAAATAAAATGATTAAATTTACCAGTTAAAATATAATAAAGCCAAAAGTTTGACAATGAAGACATGGATAAAGGCATACTGGTTTAACAATAGTAATCTTCCATAAACTAGATTTAGTCAAACATTTATATGAAAGTTTTGAGAAAAGCAATATTTAATGATTAGGCATATAGATAATGATAAAAATTAATTGGTTTAAAATTACCCCAAAAGACAAGACAAGATAGTCATAAATCTGTATGGACTGAACAATTTAACCTCAAAATATATAAGAAAAACAATTTTTTCATTCTTTCTTTCTTTTCTTTTTTCTTTTTTCTTTTTTTTTTCAGTTTTTGGCCGGAGCTTTGTTTGAACTCACCACCTCTGGTATACGGGACAAGCGCCCTACTCCTTTGAGCCACAAGCACCACCCAGCAAAATAATTTTAAAAGGCATTAGAAACATAAGCAAATTTTGCAATCATAGTGAAAGACTTAAACCGATAATTCTAAAAATAAATAGATTAAACCAATGACATTTTAAAGTAAGAATTTTCAGAGATAACATGACAATAAAAATAATTCTTTTCCAATTTTTCTCCTGAGAACCACCCTAAAATTAAAAGAAAATAAAAATTAAAAGTAGAATAAATTTTTATTGGGACTAAGAAAAATATATAATCCATCAATTATAAAATAAATCTGAGAGTAGACGATAGAAGGTGATGTTACCACCTGATGGATCCTTTGTCTGCTCCACAGACAGAAGCCAGTACCCTGAGACAGCAGGTGTTGGGTGTTGCAGAAAAGAGTTTAATACTGCAGGGCACAGAGCAAGGAGATGAAAAAAATTCCTCAAATCTGTCACCCCAAGAATTCAAGGGTCTGGGTTTTTTAAAGTAGTTTGGTGGAAAAAGAATAAGCAATTGGGTCTTCTAATTAAATGGAAATGAACTCAAAGTTTGAGAAGCAGAAACTTTATTTCTTGCACTAAGCTAGTTTCTATGCGGAAGATTGTAGGAGGCATTGAGTCAGTTTCCAAGTTTGATCCTTGTCTGGTTGGTGTCAAGTGACACCTATCCCCATGCCCCCTCCAAAGGTAGAGTGTGAAAAGTATCTCAGTGACCAGTTTTAGGTTTATAATGATAATGTTATAAGTGATGGAAGTCACAAATCTGACAGTCAGGGATCCATGACTCCTGAGCAGTAAGCAACTGTGAAAAGGCAAGAGATGGAACAGTGTCTGGCCAACTTTTAGCTCTGCCTGTACATCTGTGGAAGTCAGACTTCTGCCACAGTTCTTGCCCATGGCCTAACATTACTTTAATATACAGGATTTAACCATATCAGAGTGGACAGAGGAGACAAAAAGGAAAAGAGAAAATATGAGACTGGTGAGTGGGCCCCAAAGCAGCAAACATTGATAAGTGTTCACAAAAATGTAATTCCTAAAAGTGAAGACCTCATTTTGAATTTTTAAAAATGGTCTTTATTCTTTACAGTATAAGTAGGACTTGGGCTCAATAGACAGGTAGCAAAAGCTCTTCTGTACACAATACAAGATGCCTGGGGACGGCTGTATCAGGACTTACACAGAGAGCCATATTCATAGGGAGCCATGTTCACAGGGAACCATGTTCACAGGGAGCCATGTTCAAAGGAGCCATGTTCACAGGGAGTCAGACTCACAAGGAGCCATGTTCACAGGAAGTCATACTCACAAGGAGCCATGTTCATAGGGAATCATACTCATAGGGAGCCATGTTCAAGGGATCTATGTTCACAGGGAGTCATACTCACAGGGAGCCATGTTCAAGGGAGCCATGTTCACAGGGAGCCATGTCCACAGGGAGCCATATTCACACGGAGTATTCTGTCCTAACAGCAGCAAAAAAGGAGAGGACCCTTGAGGTATAAAAACCTGGAAATTCTCTATTACTCTTCTAGCCTCACACAGATTGGGGAAAATGGTTATTTATTGAAATTCTAGCTTTCTCATGATCAAGAATGAATAGAGAAATGTAGAAGCATTAGTGAAAAGATGCTAAATAAATGGAAGGAGGAGAAGGAAGAGAAAGTGGAGGAGCATGAGTGGCAAAATTTATTTTCAAAATATTGTTTTCACCTAGTAGATGAAAATTTTGACAAAAATACTTTTAAAGGAATTAAACTTTAACTTACTGAGATGACTTTCTGTATGATAGAAAACTATTAAGCAGAAAAGAAAACAACAACAACAAACCTTGGGATGGGTAGAGGGAGGGCAATTAGTGGGAACACACCTACGGTGCATCTTAGCAGGGTACTGGCGAAACTTATTAAAGGTAGAGTATTAATGTCTTTATACAGTGATCAAGGAAATGCCATGAAGGATATCTGTAACAGTA
>CAUYON010134232.1:0-64552 GCA_963573935.1 Arctocebus calabarensis
TTCATATAGTAAACGAGAAAATATCATGAATGGTATGTCAATCAGGTTGATAAAATATCTCAGATTGCATGTGAAGCCCCCACACTGTACCCCATGGTTGAACTAATGTACACAGCTATGATTCAATAAAAAAAAAAAACAACAAAGTAATTGACATCCTAATTTCCCATCATTTGATGGGAAAATAACTACCATATTCCACATGCACTATCTCACCCAATTCTCTTCTCTCTCAT
This sequence comes from Arctocebus calabarensis, assembly GCA_963573935.1. Lineage (NCBI taxonomy): Eukaryota > Metazoa > Chordata > Mammalia > Primates > Lorisidae > Arctocebus > Arctocebus calabarensis. The sequence goes on from CAUYON010134232.1 coordinate 237, forward strand.
CATTATCATCCTCTATCAATCATCCATCACCCCTATCTGTTGCTGTTTGCTAATGAAGAAATTGAGGTTTCCAGAAAATTAAATACTTTCTCCAACCAAGTAACAGTGCTAGGATCTAATAACAGGTTTGTTTGGATCAAAAGCTCAAGTTCTTAATGTTTAGAATATTTTTAGAGTAGGTTATAAACTTTTACGTAGAGAAAACTTTGAAAGTATGGTGCTCCAAATTTAATCCTGCTCTTTTTTATGTATGGTCAAATTGATTTCATCTAGCAAATTCACTCACCATGTCTTTCAACTTTGGTCACATGCTGGCGTTTCCAAAATTATTAATATTCTCTTTTTAGAAGTTCTTCGGTTTTAAGAAGTTTCTCAGCAATTTTTTCCTCTTTGTTGCTTTTTTCACATTTCCTTTCCCACACTACTTCATATATAATATGCACCTGTTATGGTCTATTATTCTGTCTATAATTTTAAGTTCCTGCTCCAAAATAACAAGCAAAACACTACTAAATTATAAGCTGTGTGGGTTTCTGTCACTGTGTGAAAGGCATGTCATTTTGTATTTTTGCCTTCTACTATAGAAAATTAAGACACACAGATTGAACTATTCCTCACCAAGATACTTCCTGTTCTTTCATATCTATTTTTGCATCTTTCCTGACACACTCTTGACATATTTTTCCTCATGCCATTACTTCAATTTCTTGTTTTCTGCTTCTTGAATAACATTTTATAGTAGAGATTCATGACCCACTAGAATATTCTATGTACAAAATATCAGAAAGCAACACATAAGAACCTATTAAAGGAATCTTAGGATCACATCATATCAAGAATAAAAGTGGCTATCATATTAGTCAACCAGTATCCTAGGGAGGCTGAGGCAAGAGAATCGCTTAAGCCCAAGAGCTGGAGGTTGCTGTGAGCAGTGTGACGCCATGGCACTCTACCCAGGGCGATAAAGTGAGACTCTATCTCTACAAAAAAAAAAAAAAAAAAAAATTACAACAGCAGTAATACCAGAGGAGCACAAAGAAAGCCACAAAATGAGATGGCACCAAAATACTCTAACTTTAAAGGTCTAGGTCCTCAAGGATTTCAATGCTCTGCCAATAGGCCACTAGAAACTGTACACATAGTTTTTTATTTAAAGCAACTTTTCCCCAGAAGATAATCATTGCAGAGCAGTTAGTTTGCAGTGAGCACTGTGGTCACCTCCCCACAGTCCTTCCACACCTCCCCTTGTACTGTTGCTACCTGTCACAGCTCCACGGAAGTGACGCATCGTTATTTACCCCAATCATGGTAATCCAATTTTCTTGCATAATATTATAGCTTATTCTGTAATCAAATAGCAAAGGAACTGACTGAGTGGTAAACGTGTGCCACAGGTAAGACCAGTGAGATCCAAGGATATGTGTAAAGGAATTCTAGGGGCAACACCTTTTGTTGTCCTCAGAGAGAGAGAGTGTTTCAGGTTTCTCTTTTTGGGTGGTGTGGAGGTGAACCCTAGTACTCATGCAGCTCTTCTGCCACCATGAGAGAAGCCAGTCGCAGATGCCGCAAAGGGTAAACAGAGTCCTGTCCTGCGATGGACCTTCCACTTGAGCCAGTCAAGCCTATTTCTTTCTTAAGTCCACTTGGATTTTGAGTTTTCCATTTCTTGAAACAGACATTAATAAACCGTAGCTGACATGGCATTCCCTTTTATTTTTAATAATGCACAGATACGTTCATGTTCTGTGCTATTCGTATCCCAACGTTAGATCATTTAGATCAAATCTCATTCTATCCGATCTTTAGAAGACACTACCTCACAGGACAGTTTTAGGAAAATAACTAAACTGAATCTGGTAACTCACAGGAATCTTAGGAGATTAGGTGAAAGATCTTTGAAATACATAAAGCACTCCAGCGATGAAGGATAATGATTTACCTTTATTCTAACTTGTTGGTAAAGTATGTTAGTCTGTGGTGCACTTATTTTTATTTATTGTTAGGCCACTGTTCCAACTATTTGAACTAACTAAATAAGACACAAGGTCTGAGTTCCCCGGTGAGTGGCCCGATGGGTAGACTCTTCATGGTGTCACCTTACCAATGCATTAAGCCAAACAGTGCAATGTGACTTTCAAGAGCCTTCAGAATCCGAATCTTCCCTTCTCGCCCTGTGGACTGTTGAATTCATCCGCAGGCAGCTGTAATTCCAGACTCCTCCTAACTCTGTTCTCCTCCCACGTACCTTCAATTTTGCATCTCTGCTTTTTGATCCAGGCCTCCCCCCACCTCTCTAAGAATGGAACTCTTGCACACATAAAGCCCATAACAGTTTCTGGCTCTTTGGCCCTGATTTTATAATACTGAGCACTCACCCCTAACGCTTCAGTTTTTCTTGGTAGATTGTTAAATTCTGAAGAGCAGGAATTGAGATTTACTTCTCTTGTGGTGAAGCCTCAAGTAATGTGCAATAGAGTAGATATTAAATAAACACTTTCCTGCTAAATTAATCTGTTTTTGCTATTTATCTTAGACAATCTCTTGCATGGATCTAGAAGATTTTAAATGACTAGATTGGCCCAGGGTTGCCAGATGTAGCAAATATAAATATAGGATGCCCAATTAACTTTGAATTTAATTCAATTAAAAACTCTTTTCTTTTCAGTGTAAATGGATCCCATGCAATGTTTGTGATGTAATTAAACAAAAAATTCTGTTTTTTTAATTTTTAATTCAGATTTGAATTGGCGTCTTTTATTTTATCTGCCAATCCTAAATGGGTTGGACCTACTAAAGACAAATAAAAACTGACCTTATTTTTCTGACTTATAAATGAGAAACCACACTTAAGACTTTTTTAACCTCATAGTTTTTGCTAATCAAGTTCTATAGCGCCTGAAGTTCTCTGCATTATTCCACCATCGGGAAAGCAGAGACTCGGTGTCCAGGGTGTGGACGTCACCATGTCTGCCGTGTACTGGGTGGTGGGTGAGGAAGGTGGGCTCGGTGCCCTATGTAGCTTCACTCTGGTAGAAGGGACAGTCCATTTCAGACAACTCCGCAGCTAATCCATGTGGCCAACAAGATTTTTAGACCTGACTAAGCTTTCCTGAGGAAAGAACCCAGATGACACTATATATATAGGTTGTCGAAAATAAGGTATATTACTTTTGAAGTACGCATCACATAGTTTGAAGTGTTATAGAAACAACTTAATTCATAACTAACTTTGAAGTGTTATAGAAACAACTTAATTCATAATCTTAAATGAAACCAACTATTCACAGTTTGTTTTGATTAGCACATTGAAATTTCAGATTCTGATAATGAAATTCAACTTTTTATTGTGGAAGATTCTTTTGCTGGTGACTAGACATTTAACACACATCTTTATTTAGCATAAACAATGGAAACAGGGGGCATGACAACTTTTTTCCCTCTTTATAAATCTGTCACAGGTAAATGCCGTGCTGATGACTTACTCTGAGTTACTTACTTAGGCAGCTGTTAGGATTGCCTGGTTTACATTTTGAACCTCTCTGCTGTGAGGCTTCAGTCTGTTTTAGCTAATCTCTTCTTATCCAACCTTTTCTGCAATGAAGAACGAGGCCACAGGAGGCCTGGTTTTCTGTGCTTGTGTGTGTATGTGTGTATGCATGTGAAATTTAATAGTTAAAATTTTTAGTGGCTCACTTTTACTAGCTCTGTGTCATATAAACATCGAATGATGCTTATAATAATCAAATAGTTAAGATCCAGGAATAAAAGGCATGTTTTTCATAATAGTATTACAGTATATAAAAACACTTTCTTAGACTGAGAACATACAATTTAAGATTTTAAAATAATGTCACCTTAACATACAACATACAGAGTTTTAGTTTTGGAGTAGATACTGTCATATTTTTCCTTTCCTTTATGTTTCTAAATATAAGCTGTGATTCTTAACGCTGCAATCTGTGTTTTTATAGACACCGTTTTAAATGAAAACGATGATTTCCATAGAGTCTGGTTATTTATTACTCTATCATAAGAAGTTACATATGGAGTGTTATGAGGTAATGAGGATACTGGGGGAAGTTACGACAATTTTGGTGACTTGTCAATTACCCAGATAGATGGAGAAAATTAACATTATTATACTCAGTCTTTGAAAATTATAAAATACTCATTTATAGTGGATTTTTTAAAAGTTATCAAGCATTACCTTAGGTAGCTCTTCAATTTGATTGGCATCTAGATAAAGCTCCTCTAACGTCCGTTCAAAGTTAAAGACCTCCTTTGGCACCTGCTGCAGGCTACAGTGGGAGTAATCTAAAACTGAGATGATTTCTTCTTCCCCTCGGAAACATCGGCATGGCACCAGACGGCCGATGATCTTCCGTTTGGTGGTCATCTCCAGGCACTGCACTAGAGGAAAACAAGCAAACAAACAAAAAACCTAAATTGGCTGCACTTGTAAAGCTTAGAATATTGATTTGTTATATATTTCATAATTCTGTGTGCTGTAAACTCATATAGGATACACACGTGCATTATAACATTGAGTCCTTAAACAGCCCTGTAAGGTAAGGGGGTTAGGTTCTTTGCTCTTTTAACAAATTAAAAAATGGACTCAGAAAGGCTGAGACACTTCCCATCACCACACAGTTTTGGAATGGCGGAATTAGTCAGAACCCTGACTCAGGGCAATGCTCCCATTGGGCTTCCCCTCTCACTTGAAACATGGATCTATAATGTGTTCTGTAGTTTTACACAAATTACAGTGTAGAACAGACATTTTCAAAATCTGCTGGAAAAGACATTTCTCTGATTTCTATAAAAATATTAAAGTTTCATACTCAGAGTTCATGGTGCCCTCTTTTAAATCCACAAAGCCATCCCATCCTTGAACAGATACTTACTGAGTGACTGCTATGTAACAGTGACTGATCCAGGTGACAGAGTAATGTATTGAACCAAGACCCTATTTTCACAGAGTGTAAATTCTATTGGAGCTACAGATTATAACCGGGTTGGATATTCACTTCCGAATGAGGGCATATCCTTATGAATCCTATGTTTCTGATGCAGAAAAATAACTTGTATTCATGATAGAAATTCCTGACACATTCCTAACACATTTTTCTCCCAATCCTCTAGGATAAAATAACCAAATGTCATGAAATCTTACAGAGACTTGTATCATGGAACCTCTTTTACTTAATTCAAACTACTGTTTTTTTATGTCATTTTCTCTTAGACTGTAGGCCTCCCATGGGCAAGGACCATTTGATTCACCTTTGCATTTATCTTTGTGCTTGGCATTTAGTAGATATTCAATAACAATAACACAGAATAAACAAATGAATGAATAAAATAACCATATTTGGGACTCTTCCCACCCCCATCACCATCAGCCGGTGATAATTTTCTTGAAAAACTAAAAGGTCACCATCTCTGTGAATTTCTTCCTGGAAAGAATGAGCAGCATCTTATAGGTGGTAGTTTTGAACTTGAGATTGTGAAGAAGGCTGACTAAAAACAATAAAAAGACAACCTTCTTTCTCCCTCACTTTCTCTTTCTCAAACCTGTGCACTTCATTTCTTGGAGCCAGAAGTGCAAGATTTTATAACTATTATTTTAATTGACCTTGAACTTTTATTTTTTTATTTTTAGACCTTGAACTTTTTGATTGAAGGGCTGGTATCTTTCACATCTTGATCTGGAATCTGGCACACAGTAGGCCCCAGTAAGTGCACCGAGCCAATCGCTGCCATACAGTAGACGCCTAGTGTTTGCTGAGATTACCAGTAATGGTAAAGTGACAGTAGCAGTGAGGATGAAGAGAAGTGATCAATAGGGAAGATATTTAAAAAGGAGCACACAAAAAGTTGGTGATCAGTTGAACGTCAGGTGTAATGGGAGGCTGTGGGGGAGAGGGACATGCCCTGAAAGATTCCTAGGTTTTTAATTTGAGCACCTAGTAGCCACCACCCTGCAGTGACACCTGAGAACTGGCGGGGGACGAACACCTCACGTGCCTCTGTGGCTCCCAGCGGTGGTGACTCACGGTTTCTCTCTCTCCCTTTTGCGCAGGACAATGTGGCTACTTCTTGAGCTCTACTTGTGCAGCTACTCCATGTTTTTTATTATGAACAAAGAGGAAAAACAGCATATCAGGCCTGCATCTGAGCCATTTGGCAGCGTCCGCTGCGTATCAGAGCTTGGAGAATTTAATTCACTTACGGCTGCTTTCCCTCTCATTAACCCCCAATCCAAGCTCTGCTACTCGTCTTTTCTGTTTCTCGGCTTATCCCACAGTGCTCTGATCCATTCCCCTGGCCCAACTTCTGTCTCCGTTGCTCGCTCTGAACTCAGAGACTGTGCTGTATGCCACGATCAGCATCCTCATGGACCCCCAGCCCTTCACTGAGTGTGCCCCTCTTCCCTTCTCATGGTCTCAACAAAACGCCACTTCTCTCCTGCAGACCTCATTTCTCTTGAAGCCTTTAAAAGCTGAGCATGCGGATTTTCTCATATCTCACGCTGATTGACCAACGTCTGGGTTGGCAGGTGGGTTTCTGGTCTCCCTTCCTGTCTCGATACTAGTAGTCTTGTCTTATAAACCCCTGTCACCCAGCACTGACATCTTTCTACCCTTTAGCACACCATTGTTTTTACCCATCTCTTGAACATGCCTCTTCTTTTATTAATGACTTTGGCATCCAGCTTGTGGACTCTCAGTCACATCGCCACCCATTCCTGATTATTCTCCAATTTTCTCTTTTTAGAGATATTTCCCCCTAAACTCCTAAGTTAACCGATTGCAGTGATCCTCCCTGACTCTCTGCCCCACACCTCTTGAGTAATCTTTTGGGAGTGGCACATCATCTTGCTCCATTTGGAATGCTGGCTTTTCTAGCTGTCAATCAGGAATTTCTTTTCACTAGCATCCTATGAATTCTGCATATCTTTTCTGTGTTATATTTACTATTTTCTGCAATCTGTATCTTTTTCTTTCTAGATATATTCCTTCAGTTTGGTGGGATATAATGTCCATTCGCCTCCTGTGAAAGGATTTATGGTGGGTCTTGCATATCTAAAGCTTTTCTGAGGTCTTGCATGTCTAAAGCTGGCTTTATTTTACCCACAAATAATTGAAAGTTTGAATGGATATGGACCTCTATATCAGAAATACTTTTTCTTTATAAATTTGAAGGCATTTTTTTATTTATTATATTTTCTAGTTTCTAAGGAAACTCCTTTCCATTCTTATTCAAAGTCCTATTTAACACCCACATTTTTTCCCAGCAGAAAATTTTAGAATTTTTTTTTTCTTTAATCTTCATTTTGAAAAATTCATGACAAGCTGTTGTGGGGTGTGTGTCTGTTTATCCATCCTACTGGGTACTGATGCGCCCTGGAAATACTTATCCTGAAATTCTGTTACATTTTCTGTCATCACTTAATTTATAATTTCTTCCTCCTCATTTTATACTCGTTTTCTCCTTTCTGCAATTTCTATTAGTTGCATGAAGGAGCTGGACTTATCCTACAATTTGATTACTCTCTCTCATAGAATTTCCATGTTTTTGTCTTTTTATTCTGCTCTCTGGGATAGCTTTATCAATTTTATCTTCTAAATCCATGTACTAAATTATCTTTTATCTTCTGGCATATCTTTACGTGTTAGAGTCATGGGTTGCTTCCTAAATCTTTTTTATGATATCCTGTTTATGTTTCGGGTTGCCTACCATTGTCCTTTCTATCAGAAGACATTAAATATAGACTTTTGGTCTTTCCTCCTGGTCCTGTGTTATTTCTGAGTTCTTTTCTGTTTCATTTTTCATGCTAGAGTTTTACACAAATACTGGGTGACCCTTGACCCCTGAGGTCCTGAAGAGTGAAGCTCTGAGAAGCCAAGGGGAAGCTTCGTGTGCATGATGCCTTGTTGACAGCAGGGTGACCTGGCGGCAAGCCAGAGAATATTCTGGAACAACATTCTGCAGAAGAACATTTTAACCTGCTGCTTGGCGTACAGCCACATTAATTTATATATGAAGCTCTTTGGTCCATTTTCCTATTTGCAACACTAAGTCCCGTCACTTCTCTGCCTGGTACATGGGTGTCTTCAAGATTCCATGGAGGTCTGTGGTGTAAGTCAGTTTTCATATTGCTTTGTGATTACTTTACAATGTAGCTAATAACATACTTTGCTGTGTAGATATATATATATAATATACCTTCTTTCCCCATTTTCTAAAGTTTTTGCCTTAGTTTCTCATTGCTTGAAGTCACCTTTTCTATTTTCTCTACTGTTGCGAGTGCACATGTTTCAAAATTCCTTTGAGCTTACTGGAGTCTTGGTTATAAGAACAGGTAAATCACAAAGGTGGAAGATTAACATCCATGCTTAAAGAAAATTTTAATTTTAATTCCCTTCACTGTTTTAATCCATCCTCAGCTGAAGTGTTAGCTGGTGAGGTCTGTGCAGTCCTGGGCACAGAACTATGTCCTCCTGGAAATGCTCTTTTCTTTGGCTCCCCCGACACCGAACTTCTTCAGATATTGACCCTCCACTTCAGTTCTTCTCTTTCACTCTTCTGGGGAGATGGGTTTATGGTATTAGTTTCCCCCAGGCACGCGGTCCTTCTATTTGCATGCTCTGTTTTCCAATAATCTTCACCTTTCCTAATTCTCACTTATTTCATTTAACATAAATTAAATGGTAAGTGGATGGCCATAAAATGTTTTCATGTCTCACTCACATTTATGTCCCTCATCATTTCCACTTTATGTTTTAGGGCATCTCAAAAACATCATGTTCATAGATGAAGTGAGGCTCCGGAGAGCTGGGAGCACATTGTTACTGTGAAGAGCTTGGGCTCTGGGACAACTGCCTGATGTGTGGCCCAGATTCTTCATCTGGAAAATGCTTAAAATTGAATCTTCATATGTCAAGCATACACTAAGAGATTTCAATTACCAGTCTGCCCAAATCTCTTCCCTCCTGTGTTCCCAGTCTCAGGGAAAGGGAAAATAATTCACCTGCCTACTCAAGACAGAAACCACAGCAACATTTTTGATCCATCCAATTCTCTCAATTTCCACATTTAGGAATCATCAAATGTGAACCACAAACACCTTAAACATTTCCTCAATTGAGCCTGTTTTTCTCCATCTCACCTGCCCATTGCTTTAGTTCAAACCACAATATTCTCGTCTCTTGAATATATCCCCTGCCCCTCTTTCTGTTGTTCTTCCTCTGCAGTGCAGCTGCATGACCTTCTGAAGACACAAATATGGTTATGTCACCCTGTGGCTGCAAATACTTCAATGACTCCTCTCCGTCCTCAAGACAAAGTCCAAAATTTTTAGCATGGTCCACCAAGTATCATGTGCCCAACTGTACGACTCCCGCCTTTCACGTCACCCACAGGCGCCTGGCCACGTTCCATGCTCCACACTGCTCTCTGGGCTCTGCCCCCTCACCGCTGCTTTTGCATTTCTAGGACTACGCCATCGCTCTTATCCTACGGCTTTCTGAACTGTGGCTGCCTCTGCATAGAGCCAAAGGGCATCTTTACCTTGCATTTAGAAAAATAAACTAAATATGGAGAATAACTTCTTTCAGATTACTCATCAAGGTAAGTGATAATTCCTGGGAATATGTTGCACCATATGTACAATTCACTTTGATCGCATTTGGATTACTTATTCAATATCTATCTTGCTTACTGAATTGAAAGCTCTATGAAGATAGAGACCATGTCTAGCCTCTTCAATAGTGTGTGTTTCTGGTAACTTGTTTAGTATCTGGTTCAAAGATAACACATTAAGATATAGCAACTAAATAAGCAAATGGGAGCTAAAGAAGAGAGCAAATAAGATTATGGGAGCTAAAGATGATTGTAAGTACTTTTATTTCTACAATAAACTTGCAAAATTTCAAACCAATTCTAATCTATTACTTTGGTTATCAATGAGAAATAGATAGTTCATATATTTAGTACAATTTTCCACATTTTGATCATCAAGTAATTCAGGTTTAGTGAGTTAGTCCGTGATGCGCATAAATTCACTCACGGAAGGATTAGTGGACCTGGGCTTGGATTTCAGCTCTCCTTACCCCAAAGCCATTGATTTTCCCCATTAGCAGACCTGCATTCCCTTGATGATATCTACGATGAGCATGTAAGAATTCACAAAGATTTGGATTCCCTCTCTCTCTCTCACACTCACACACACACATGCACACACGCACACACACTTGACAGTGATTTATGCCTAGAATATAGGAACAAAACAGAACGAGGAGGTAGCTGTAAGGAAACAACTTTGCTGTCTGATCCAGTGATCCATTGTGAAGAATTTTTTGAATGTCAAAAGCATGGGAGTTAGGGAGGTAGAAGGATCATGTTTCACAGAGTGAGCAGAGCACAGTGCCCAGGAAGGCAAGCACGTCACACACGTGACACACGGAGGTTCACATGTGCTTTTTCTGGGACATGGCCAGTGCTCTGGATACCTCCGAGACAGTTAGCTTCACGTCCACTGTTATGACTTGACTTGGCAGTAATGTGATATCCTGAGTGACCACACGTCCACACACATTCAAAAGAGAAATTCTTAGATTCCAGTTTTCCAAAGAGGCTGAGAAAAGCCAGAGGACAACAGGGATTTATCTCTTTCTGGGAAGGCCCTTCCAGTAAATTTCTTAAGTTAAAGACAGAGCGTCCTTTTCTGGATTCTCATCACACCACATAGAGTTCCTTCCTTTTCAATCTAAACTGAATCCCTAACAGGGATTTTCCCTTTTCTACAGCCACGGTGTACAGTCGGCGCCTCCCTACTGGTGCTCCCCACGGAGTCCAGTGCACGTGAACAGTCACGCTGCCGGCGTGGCCGGCCTCGGTGAAGTCACAGGAAGACTCAGCTCGCTGTATTCTTCCCCTCTGACAATTTAAACCAAAGAGAATTTCAACTAGGGGAGATTTATGCCTGTAACAGTAGATGACACAAAACAATAAAAAAAAAATGCAGTGTATCTAAACCTCAACTTTCAATTCCTTTGCATTCTCTAGACCCATAGGTCAATGACCACCATGTTATCCTCACCTGATAGTCCATGTCTAGAAAGGTAAAGGACAAAGAAAAGTCCAATCTTTTCTTTTCTTTTAAAATTTTATTGTCTTTATTATTAAATCATAGCTGTGTACAATAGTGCAATCAAGGGGTACAATGTGCTGGTTTCATATAGAATCTGAACTATTTTCATCAAACTGAATAACATAGCCTTCCTGGCATTTTCTTGTCCAATCTTTTCAAGATTTCTCGTGACAGATACTCTGGCTGTCCTCATTACTTGGCATAGTCTTGCATTTTTCAAATAACAAATGTTTCTAATTTATTCACTGAGAAGACTTTCCTCGCTAAGTGTGCACAATGATATGGAAACTTGCCAAGCTTGCACCACATCCTATTTCAAGAAACATCTCTAACACCATTGCCTACCCTCAAGTCCATCTCAGAAGCTGCCTTCCAAGACAGTATACGTGGTGATTCTGGGATTCCAAGTCGGGCATCTGAGACTTGTTTTTGGCCTGTTGAAATGACTGCATTTCAGAACTACTCTGATCCCATGGGTTTGTTTTCATCTTATCCCAGTATCTGAAAGTCTCCAATTGCTGCACGTAACTTAATTTGTGATGAATACGAGGAAACCAGTTTATCTTCACCAGGACCCATGGATGGCTGCGGGGACAACCTTCTGTGGTCTTTATCTCTGATGTTACCACATCAGCAATCACAACAAGAACACAAGATGGAACTCGCAGTGGCTGGTGTCAAAAGGGAGCTTACTAAGTTTTGTCTGAGTTCTCCTTTAGACCAGCTCCTTCCTCTAGGAGCGGCAATGCCTCTGTTCTCTCTCTGCACAGTCTACCAGGACTATTCTTCTGTTGATTTCAAAGAGCTTCTTCTATGAACCATTCCTCATACCAACCATCATTCCTGATTTGGGCTTCTTACTGCTGAATGAACTGTCACATTTAAATAAAACTCCACTTGTGTCAGCAGAACTTGAAAATATGCTGGGGTCCTGCTGCTGACCAGGCCTGCTGCTCTCCTTGACTTCTTATTTTTTTATTTGCAGTTTTTGGCTGGGGCCAGGTTTGAACCAGACACCTCCGGTATATGGGGCCGGCACCCTACTCCTTGAGCCATAGCACCATCCCTTGACTTCTTACTTTGATTAGTGGTACTTTACTTCTCTTGATTCTGCCCCTGAGTCATCCGTTCCTGGCCCTCCCTTCTCTCCTGTATTAAACACGTCACGTCCTTCCGACACTGTTCAATCCAGTTCAGGCCCTCACCATCTCTGAGTAATGAAGCCAAGAGAAATGCTGTTCAAATATCACTCTTCCAAGACTTCCTTTCTATCAATCATGCAGCCAGCAAATATGTATTAACTGTCTATTATGTCCTGGATACTGGGTTATATGCTTGGCAGCACCAATGAGTAACAGCATTATGTTCTCTGCTCTCATAAATTTGGTTGGAAATATCAGTATCAAATGAGAAGTTACTTAAATTTATTACTTAAGAAGTTATTTAAGTTTATTACTCAAATAAATCCATAATTGCAATAGAAAATATTAGTGTTTTTCTATATATTGACACATACATTTAATATAATGATTCATCTTCTAAAATACATGTTCATTCTCCACTTCTAAAAGCTTCACTCCACCATTTTCAACAGCATATATTTCTAGACCATGTTCCTGGGTTATCTTCCTCTCAGAAATAAGCGATGAGCATTGGCCTATTAATGACCCAGAGATGTTGCTATGGTTCGAATGTTTGTGCTTGCCAGGTGTGGTGGTTCATACTTGTAATCCCAGAACTCTGGGAGGCCAAGGCGGGAGGAACTGCTTGAGCTCAGGAGTTTGAGACCAGTCTCAGTAAGATTAAGACCCAATCTATACTAAAAATGAAAAACCAGCTGGGTGTGTGGTGGGCACCTGTAGTCCCAGCTACTTGGGAGGCTGAGGCAGGAGGAATAGCTTGAACCCAGGGTTTTGAGGGTGCTGTGAGCTAGGTTGATGGAACAGAGTGAGACAGTGTCAAAAAATAAAGTTTGTGTTCCCTCTAGTAGTCATAAACTTAATCCCTACATGTTGGTGTAATGTGGTAACGCCTTCTGAGAAGTGGTTAAGTCATGAAGACTCCATCTTCATGAATGGACTCATGCCTTGTGAAAGGGCAGGCTGGAACTAGCTTTGTCCCTTGGTGTCTGTCACTCACCACGTGAGGACACAGTATTAGTCCATCCAGAGCATGGAGCAGTGCGACACCAACTGGGAAGTGAAGACTGGGCCCTTGCCAGACCCCGAACCTGCCAGCACCTTGACCTTGGATTTGCAGCCTCTCAACTGTGAGAAATGAATTTCTATTGTTTATAAATTACACAGCATGTGGTATTTGTTACAGCAACACAACTGAACTATGTCAGAGTTCTCACAATTATTAAAAAATACCCTATCCTTATTTGTCTTTGCTCCAATCAGTGTTTCCAAGTAATTTTTTAAAATTGAAAAAATAAAATTAAAATATTATCGGTACATGGCAGTTATACATATTTTCAGGGTACGTGTGATATTTTGATACATTATGTGCTGATCACATCCATCACCTCAGACTTTCACCACTCCTTTGTTTCCTAACATTCTGCATCTTCTCCTCCAACTGTTTTGAAATATACCATAATTTTTTGTTAACTATAGTCCCAACTGTGCTATTGAGCATTGGGACTTGTTCCTTCCATCTAACTATATTTTTTTGCTCATTAACCAGCCTCTCTTCGTTTGTATTCTGAATCATGTATCCTCATCGAGGCTGGTCTACAAGGTTCTTTAGCTTAGCCTTCAAGTTCTCTTCCTCTAACTTTTCAGTTATTTTGCCTTGTACGGCCTTGAACATACTTTTACAACTCCATCTGGGTATTTTAGCTTACCTCACTTGCAAACTGCACGTCTTTTATTCATTTTCTTCATCTGCATCAATCCTACCAAAATATGGCAAACACTACATTTAACAAATGATGTTGAATGATTTTGTTGGATTATAATTTGTATCTCAGTAGCCAATGTTATAGAAACCTGTGAATCAGAGGTTCTTGGATGATAAACAGAATATTAGGTTTTACTTTTAATTTATTTAGGTCACTGCCTTCCAGATATAGTGTGTGCTATAAAATAAGATCCATAGAATTTGAGTTTGGAGGACTCATTAAGGCTTAAATTATCTTCTTCTTAAAATCTCTAACTGTTCTGGACTATAAATCATGCTGTGTTCCTTGTCTTTTTCATCACTATTATTACCATATTAACACTAAATACTTTAAAGAACATTAACTGTGGATTATAGGATCCATCTGGAAAAGATTCCCTGGAGAGACGCTGGTACTCAGTGGTAGTGCACACACGTCCCTCACGCGATAAACTGTCTCCTCATCGTACCACACAGGTGAGCAAGTAATCTTTAGTACTTCTGTTTTCTTTCCACATATCCTCTCTTGGAATTTTTGTCTATTGACTTATTTAAATGTGTAAATACAGCTATAAGGACAGTACACAGCAAATTTCAGCACTAGATCAAAAGGAGCTAAAGGTCAGGGAAAAGTTCTGATTCGGTAATGAATTTTGCTCCAGCCCTGTTTACTGGAGAGTATGGCTTCCAGGCAAGTTGGAAACCTTAGTCAAGAACAGTAAGAAGAAACAAATCTATGATCAGTGGAGTATTCTTAAAGATCTAACTTTCACAAGGTGACAACTTTAAGCAAGAAGTTTTGGACTAAATATCTGAAGGATCCTTCACAGAGCCAGAGGGAGGCTGGTTCACCGACAGAAGCTCAGTTTAATCAATTACTGGGACGATGTTCTTACTTCTTTATATCTTCTGAGAAGTTTGTACACTACAGTACAAGTTTTGTGTTCTTGATGATGAGAGAGTTATCGAAACAGAAATCAATGACATAGCATGATTTATTTAGAAGGGTGGGAAGTGTATACTGCATTTAGATGTGGTTTAGTCAAATATTTTATTTAATGACAATCTGGGCATGTAAATGGTTAATATTTATTTTTATAAAAAGTACATTTCATGTGAACACCTTACGCCATACCTTCTTCTAAAGATGTGAGTAGGAGCTTTAGTAGAAATAGAGCATTTTCCATGTAGCTGTGTCGGCTCAGAGATTCTTTCCTTTTGTGGTGTGACAGTAGCCGTATGGTGCCCTTCACAAGATGTGATGAAATACCCATCTTTCCAATCCGACGTAAACAACTCAGAGAAAGTCTTTGTAAATGACATTTCATGCTGCTTAATGCTGACTCTTCTATCATAACTATGATAACTTCTGATATCATCTTTGTTTATTAATATTTTAATTAATGCTGATGATGGTTGTACTTGTGCCTTCAGGAAACGTAGAACAAATGCAACGGCTTTGAGACTGAACTAAATAAACAGGCTTTGTAGTGATCATCTTTTAATCAACAAAGTTGCTGTGGGTATAAATCTAGGCAGTTACTTTGTAATTGGAATGATTTTAAGAGATTCATGAAATTTACAAGCCTGCTTGATGTCACCCTCAGGCTGAAAGAAGAGTTAAAATAAAAGAAGAATTAATTTAGGAATCTTTCCACGAGGAAGTCAAGGGCATGAGCGAATGCATTTGCAAATTTAAAAATTGTTTAATGAAAGGTTCATGAAAGCTTGAAATGGCAGGACCAGGGGCTCATTTTAAAACTGAATGATTCTATCACAATTCTGAATTTTTTCCATAGTTATTCTAGGTATGCCATGAGATCGAAAGTACATTTTTAAACAAGTTACAACATTCTTAACACAGCATTTAAATATTTATCTTGATTCATTTTGTAAGTAATACATGCTGTAAATACAATGTGCTCCTTTCCTAATGAAATAAAATTGAATTGTTACTGAATTCTATTATTTAGCAGATGGTGAAAGGCAATAAAATTTGAGAAGATTAAGTTTCACAAAGAATGTTGGAAAAGCTAAAGAAGGCAGGTGAACTCTTAGAATCAAAGGACAATGCTCAAATGATGGGGGCCCACTGGGAGACAGAGTGTTCTCCACAAAGCTCAAATTGCTACCAGAGTCATCATTTCAAAAACCCAGCTCTGCACATAAAACCCTTCCCTGGTTCCTGCTAGTACACATCTTCACCACATTCATCAATCCTATATGCCGAGCCCGGGGCAAGCCTCTGCCCAGACGCCACGTCCCCGGACGTCCCCCTCGCATGCACCTTCTCCCCCAAGCCTCTCGCCTCCACACGTCCTTTCTTCCCCCTGAACTATCTCACTGGCTTGCCTTTCCTGAATTGTTTTTCCTTATCATCTTCAACCAAATGCAAGCATTAGCCTTGTAGAAAGCTTTTCTTCTATCTCAGGTGTAGGTTGAATGGTGTTGCCCAAACTGCATGTGCTGAGTCCTAACCCCCTACTACCTTAGAATGGGAGCTTGTTCGGAAAAAGAGTAGTTGCAGAGGTGATTGTTAAGATGAGGACATTCTGGAGTAAACCAGCCTCCAGTATCGCTGGCGATGTAAGAAGAGGGCGGGCTGTTTGTGGCATATTTACACCATGGAATATTATGCAGCCTTAACAAAGATGGAGACTTTACCTCTTTCCTGTTTACATGGATGGAGCTGGAACATTTTATTCTTAGCAAAGTATCTCAAGAATGGAAGAAAAAGTATCCAATGTACTCAGCCCTACTATGAAACCAATTTACAGCTTTCATATGAAAGTTATAACCTAATTATAGTCCAAAATATGGGAGAAGGGGAGAGGGAGGGGAGTGGAGGGAGGGGAGAGAATGGGGGGAGGGAGGGTAATTAGTGGGATCAAACCTACGGGGCACCTTACAAGGGTACATGTGAAACTTACTAAATGTAGAATATAAATGTCTTAACACAGTAACTAAGAAAATGCCGTGAAGGCTATGTTAACTAGTTTGATGAAAATATTTAAAATTATATATAAAACCAGCATATTGTACCCCATGATTGCATTAATGTACGCAGTTATGATTTAATAAAACGAAAAAAAAAGATGAAGGCAGGCTGTGAGGAGACAGGTGTATCCAGAAGAAGAGGATGTGAGGAGACGAGGGAGGAGCTGGCCCCGCACCACCCTCGGGGAGAGCCCTGTGGCAACTGGTACTTCCATCAGCTCTCGGGGGAACCAGCAGAGATCACACTTTGATTTGGGGCTTCTGGGCTCCAGAACTCTGAGACAATGAACTGCTTGTGTTCAAGCCATCCGGTTTGTGGTATCTTCTTGTGGCAGCCCTAGAAGACACATGAACCCCCCATCTTTAGCTTCTGAGCAAAGGTTGTGGTTTTCTCTGACATGTAGAGATCAGTGCTCTGTGCTGACATGGATCTAACACACGTGTTCTGTGCTGACATGGATCTAACACATGTGTTCCGTGCTGACACAGATCTAACACACAGTGTTTCGTGCTGATTAGATCTAACACACGTGTTCCATGCTGACACGGATCTAACACACATGTTTCATGCTGACTAGATCTAATACATGTGTTCCATGCTGACACGGATCTAACATACGTGTTTCGTGCTGACACGGATCTAACACATGTGTTCCGTGCTGACACAGACCTAACACATGTGTTCCATGCTGACAGATCTAACACATGTGTTCTGAGCTGACACAGATCTAACACACGTGTTCTGTGCTCACACAGATCTAACGCACATGTTCCATGATGACATGGATCTAACACACGTGTTTCGTGCTAACAGATATAACACACGTGCTCTGTGCTGACCCAGATCTAACACAAGTGTTTCGTGCTGACACAGATCTAACACACGTGTTTTGTGCTGACTAGATCTAACACATGTGTTCCAGACTGACACAGATCTAACACACGTGTTCTGTGCTGACACAGACCTAACACACGTGTTCCGTGCTGACAGATATAACACATGTGTTCTGTGCTGACACAGACCTAACACATGTGTTCCGTGCTGACAGATATAACACACGTGTTCCGTGCTGACACAGATCTAACACACGTGTTTCCTTGCACGTCTCTGCAGGTGGTGTGAGCTCTTCATCAGACAGACTCACTACGAGGCAGACGCCCAGTGTGTTCTCAGTGAAATTCTCCTTTGTACACATCTGTGCATAAACCAGTGGAGCAAAGATGAAAACTTTGACTCCACCAACCTGTTGAAGAGGATTTACACTGTAGGATCAAACTCAGATGCCGGCACAAATGCCCCACAAGAGTCTAACACCTGACTCTGAAGAACACACATGACCCCACAGTGGGGACACAGCCAGTTGGGAGACTGCACGTTTCCAGGAATAAACAGCCAGGAAAAGCAATGACTCCCTGGATCCTTAAACAACACACTTAGTGACTATTAAGAAATTACTTAGACTTAAAAATTTGATCAAAACAGTTAAACAAAGATTTCATTAATGTCTTAAAAAGTGATAACGATGATTTCCTATGGAAATGATGGGTGTTTGTTTCTTGAACTCAGGTGAAGTATTTCTAAAGGAAAAGAGAGAATGCTTCAGGTTAAAGGGGTATCCTCAAGTCATCATGAATTGAACTAAAGAGGGTAAAAATAGAAATGATATTACCTTAGAAAGTAAGTGTTAGCCACTAGGCCATGTGTAATATATCTGGGTGATACTTTACTAACAGACGTTATTACACTGGCCCAGAGACAAGAAATAGGAATAAGGAAAGAACTATTTAGACATTTTGGTACCTAATTCTGCTTAATCATAATTTTATAATTTAAAATTCTGTTATTTTTTTCAGAGTAAAGATGAATACACGTTAGTTATCAGCAATTTGGAAAATACAAAAAAGTATAAATAAGAGAATAAGATTCACAATACTCTTCTTATCTGGAAATAAAACACCATCACCAGTGTTTTATGTAAATACTCCATCATCAGTGGACTATTTTCCATCATTCACACTCTGAGGTGGGACTCAGAATACACATGCACCCCAGTACACATATATATTATTAAGATTAAATGTGTTGTTTTGCACCAGGCTTTAAATTTAGCACTCTGCTGTGAACATTTTCTCATATAGTTAAATATTCCTTGAAACATAGTCTTTGAAGGCTATGACCTATTCTGCTGTGACTATCTCCACTAATTTATTTGGCCAAACTGCTTCCTGCACTAGAAATTTACATGCATTTACCACTTTTTAAATTATAATTAGTGCTTTGATAACTTCAAATATAAACTCTTGTGCATTTACTGGGTAAAAAGGATTTTAACACTTTTACTTGTCTTGATAAATATTGCAAACGTGCTCTATTACTTTTACCAGTTGATGCTTTCCAGAGTATTGTAGGTGAAGGTTCATTTCCTTGCACCATCACCACCAGATGTTATCAGTTTATGTTTAATTTTTTTCCGTCTGCTGGAGCCACGTGTGAGTTAAGATGTTTCAAATCTATTTCTTTTTTTTTAATATGCTTATAAAATCAGTTTATTGATTAACTCGACGGAGTACAAATAGGAAACACTTTATTTTCACCAATCACTGCCTTTAAACATCATTTTTGGGTATTCCCTTCTCACCTCCTGCGTGAGCTCGTTTGCTAATCCCATAACTCCCTATTAAGCATTGGAGCAGTCTCCTTTCGATAAATCGGGTACAATCCTAGATAGTTCTGGAAGTTTACTACTGGCCACAGCTTTGAGCAAGCAGACCCACTATAAGAGAACCAGGGAAACAGTCAAATAAAAGGTACATCTTTACATATGGAAGACGAAAAGAATATAGCACTTTACTATGTCACCTCCCATCGGGTAGGTGTTTTCAGGAAGGTGTATTAACAAGGGCACGAATAAACGGGGAGAAAAGGGTTACTGAAGCTTCATTTCCCACCATCCCTAACAGACCCTTTCCAAATGGAAATGTCTCTTGATAGCACCTCTGTTGAGGGAGTTTGAAATGTTGCACTAAGCCTTAGATCAAGAATATTTATGTTGCTTACTGACACAGAATGCTATAAGACTACATAATTCTTTTTAGTAATATAAATTCATTTGTTTTCCTTTCGTGAACCTAGTTAGAACTCAATCCACCCCTGGCAATTATACTGAGATTAACACATGAATGCAGTCAGGACAAATCTTCTCCCTATTTCACATTTTCTAGACATATGGAGAACAAAACAAGGTAGGAAACGAACAACAAAGGAAGCAAAATACACCTGTTTTCTCCTTAAGTAGCAACAACTATTTTCCTGGACTGGCTCTGAACCAAAAGCCAAATCTACTCTGAGCACAAATACTTAAAGCATTATTATGTCATCATTCTCCTGAGCCAAATACTTAGTTTTTAAAGAGAGCAGAAAACACTCCCGATGTGAGTTTGCACACACCTCGCCTGTGTGCATGTGGGTGCTTGTGTTAACAACCCATGGCTTTTAAACAAGGGGAAAGGTGGGCACTTTGGAAGAAGGGAATATGCTAGGTGGTTCAGTCACCTTTTCACCTCCTTAGAGTAATTTAAGCATTTCATTCATATTTTAAAAATGCATTTTCCTCAACCATAGCCAAGGGAATGTGTTTAGTGAAATAAAAGTTTTTCTGCCGGTCTCAGACTTATCGTGAGTATTGGTGGGCTGTTTTGTAAACATTATAATAGATTTAATTGGGTAGGATATAGTAATGGAAGGGTATCTTATCATTTTTTAGAATTTTTCTGCTTTTTAAAAAAGACTATAGTAAATGTATACAACCCTACAATTTCAATATCAGAGTAATGGACAGAAGGTTTTTCCTGGTAAAAGTTTCTATTTTAGATACGTCTCACACAATTGTTTTCCTCCATGACCTTCCCTCTGTGCGCAGACTCTCATTCATTACGGTTATGATTTTCCTTGGCACAGTAAAGATTCACACCCTTTCCTCATTTCCTCCCCCCAGTCTAACCGCCTTAAGCACGCCCATGCTCTCGTTAAGGGACAGTCTCTCCCCCGTCTCCTGCACTAAAACTTTGCAAGCATTCGCCAATAACAGTATATTTGGTATCATTTTTTCACTTTCAACATCACAAGTGAGTCAGATTTTTAATGTGGCTCCTCCTCTTTGTACCATTGCTGGAATGTTCCACCCCACTGCCTTCATTGCTTTGACTTCTTAGGTAGCTTTCTCATTGGCTTCCTGCCCTGTAAACACTGTCAGCTCCTTCCCACCTAATGCCGGTCCACACTCTGCCTTGTTTGCAAATGACTTTCTATGCCAGGAATGATCTGTATTATTTCCTTAACTTAGAGAAATCTTCATCATCCATCTTTAAGACACTCTGAATGTCACTCCCACTGCAAATCTTTTCCAGCTTCCTCAGGATGTAAGTTATTTTGCTCTTCTGCTCCCAGAGCTCTTTCTAACACTTACTATGGGGAGCTGTCAAGCACCGTCTGAGGATCTGCACGGGCTCTAATCTGCTCATTCCTCACCAAGACAGACAATTCCAGAATTCTTTGCTTTGAAAATACCCATCCCTAGCCAACTGATGATTTGGATTCCTTTTTTAAGTTTCTTAAGAAAGAAATATCCAAGCATGTTCATGCTTCATTAGATATTATTACTTCCAATAATGAATCATCTTTCTCATGGAATGCCTCTATAGTAACATCTACCTTCTAAGTAACATCCTTGTAGTTACAATAAACACAACCAGACGCTAAGTCTGTCTTCTCTGACAATAAAAAATCTTACTGTTCTTACTAAATCTATGGCTCAGAAACTTTTTTGGCCTTCGGTTCAAAAAAGTATATAAAAATTAAAAATATTATTTGTCATTTATACCCTCTAATTATCCTCTGTCAATAGTAAGGGCATGTTTGATGAAGGCACAGATATAATTACATTTTCAGTCACAAACATTCAAAATAATGAAGGTCTATGGAATATCTCTATGAAATAAGTCACCCTATTTTCTACTTTAATCTGAAAATGGTTGAGCATACTAGTGCAGAATTTGATAAACATTATTAAATAATCAAGTCTTATATCTCCAGTTACTGAAAGCTGGCTGTTGGGAAATCTCGCAATATTTACGCACATGTAATCATGTACCCTCGGATACGAATATCTTCCAACAGACTCCAGTCTGAAGACACAAAGCTCGTCCAAAATCAAATATATGAGAGTATATACTATTTTTTCTCATAAAAATATTTTGTACTAAAATTATAACACTATTAGCTTAAAAATATTTACTGAAAGTATGCTATATTACTTATAATTGTAACAAATTGTTATGATTTGTGTATGGCATTTTGTGTACTTATAAATACGTATTAAGACCTCAGAAAACCTGCTTTCTAATCCCATTTCTGATGCAAACCAGTAAGAGTCCTGAATAACTTTGGAGTGGAATTGTTCATATCATTACCAAAATTAATACTTTATGATTCCAGTTATTTCATCTCCTAGCTCTGCTTTATTCAATTTAGAATCTGCAAGGGTTTGAGGATGGCTTCCTTCTGAGTTTTTTACACACATATATAGTGCTTACATGTTTGTTCTTGCTCTTTTAAATCATATTCAAATCTCCATCGGCTTTTTATTTTCATTTTTTTCCCCATCGACTTTTTAAATTTTAAAAGACTTTCTGAAAGAATTGTGCTGACTTAGATGAGACAAAAGGGCATCTGAGAAGTGCAGAGGGGTCCGCAGTGGGGGCGAGATCTGCTCAGATTTGCATCTTGCTGTTCTGTGGCGAAGAGTTTGGAGGAGAAAACTCTGGAAACCAACCAGGAAGCGCCTGAACAAGTGGCAGCCGGAAGGGAGGTGAAGAAAAGAGTGAATGTAGTAAAACATTAAGTGAATAAATAACTAGGTGACAGCAGCGATTTTCTGGCTGGCTGGCTGTGGCTGGTGAATGTTTTCTAGCTCATCCCCGTTCTGAATACCTTCGGAGGCTGATGGGGTTGGGTCTTTACCCCCGTCTCCTCCCCACCCTGTCTCTGTGATTGTTTCTTGGCTGGTCCCTGCTGGACACCTGCTCCTCACCATCATTTGCAGCTACTGCCTCCCCTGCTGAGCTCGGGCAATTTGCTGCTGTGTGTGCTTCTCTTCTTTTTTCTTCTCTCTTGGTTTCCTACTTTTTTCCTGCTCTTACTGCTCTTACATCCAGTCTTAGGTTACATGTCACCTGCTCTGTGAAGATTTCCTGGATTACAGAGTTGCCAGAAAGATCAAACAAACAAAGAAAAAGCAAAAATGAACAATGAAACATCAAGGATTTACAATGAAATCCAAATTTCAGATAAACAATGGATGGCATTAGTTGCCCCATTCGGTATTCGGGATGCATCTATACTAAAAAATCATCTTTTTTAAAAAATTTAAATATAACTGGGCATTCTGTCCTTAATCTGGCCGGTCTAGATTGGGAACTCCTGCCAAAAAGTCCCGCAGGGTTCAGAGCCCATCACTGCCCAGCCCGTATGGTGTAACGGTTTAAAAGAATCCCTTCTCCGCCAACCTGTACAACAGCAACCACACCTGCCCGTCCTCTCTGCAGCGCCTCTGGAGTCGAGGGCACTAGACTGGCTGGCACTTCCTGGACACTAATAAACATTCCTGGCATAAATGTCTGAATGGGCACTTCTACTAGTCTGTTCTAGTTTGCGCACTGCAACTGACATGGACAGAATTAGGTGCCCTCCTCCCGACGTTGAGCCCTAACTCCCGATGTGACTGTCCTTGGAGATAGGGTCATCAAGTGGGGGCCGATCCAAGATGACTGGTGTCCGAATAGGGAGGGAAAGGGATGTGTGTGCAGAGAAAAGGCCACGTGAGGGGCCAGCGAGAGAAGGAACCATCTGTGAGCCACGGAGGGAAGCTTCAGGTGAAAACAACCCTGACGGCCCTGAGCTTGGACTTTCAGCCCTTAAAACTAGGAGGAAATCCATTTCTCTTGTCTCAGTTGCCCCCTGCGTGCTGTGTCCTTGCTCAGGGAGCCCTTGCACACGTGCCCCTTCCTTCTGTGAACTTTAAGAAAGAGCGATTCTGCAGAGCACCCTCTCCACATCCCTTGTTGATTCTCTACACGTAGTCACTCTGCATCGGCCCCTTTCCCGATGCTGCTCCTGCCTATGAACAATGGGTCGGTAAAAAGCCAGATTCCGGCTAACAGACGAAAGAGGTTTTTTTTTTTTTTGAGACAGAGCCTCAAGCTGTCACCCTGGGTAGAGAGCCGTAGCATCCCAGCTCACAGCAACCTCCAACTCCTGGGTTTAAGCGATTCTCCTGTCTCCTCCTCCCAAGTAGCTGGGACTACAGGCACCAGCCACAATGCCCAGCTAGTTTTTGGTTGCAGCTGTCATTGTTGTTTGGTGGGCCTGGGTTGGATTCGAACCCACCAGCTCAGGTGTACGTGGCTGGTGCCTTAGCAGCTTGAGCCACAGGAGTTGGAGCCTCAACTCCTGTGGTACCAAGCCTCCTTTTTCTGTTTTAAACCATAAACTTGTCAAGTGAATTCTTTTTGCTACTGACAATTCTTCACATAATAGCATAGACCTGCAGCCAGTTTCCCCTCTGGGGATTGATATCTTGAAAATTCAGATTTATAGCCACCACTGTACACAAAGTAAAGTTGCTTTTGGCAAAATATGACTTTTCAATCACTAGCTCCTCATTAAATGAGATGAGATGTAAATCACCTAGCACAATTAACCAGTAAATTGTTTGGTTAGCCAGTAAACAGCTCACTTCTCCTTTGATGATTAAAATTATAAACACCATTCAGAGCAATGGAAAAGGAGGAAGGCAAGGCCTACAGTCAAATCGCTTAACTTTGTAAAGGTTACTCCCATTCTTACAATCGTGTGCTCGGACGGTGTTTCCATCCTGAGACTCACAGTTTAAGTCACTTGGCAGCTGTTAAGGAGGGTTGGCCATGGCAAGGTGGCCTCAAGCCTTTCTGATCCTCATTGGGAAGGAAGTGTTTCTTCTTCTGTATTTCCGGGCTTACAGCGGACCTGCTCGGGGCTGTCCCCCTCTGTGACTAATACCTGTAATTATTGTACTTAACCTTCCTTATAGCCCCCAACAAAACCAGAAAAAAACTACAGGATATATAATATGATATTCACTAGCTACAGCCAGACCTATCTTTCCTTTTCCAAGGCCCAGAAGAAGGAACATATAAAAACCTTGGTTTTCTTTCTCTACATCCTTTAAACCTAAACTCAACCTAATTTTAACAGTGTTCCTTCCTTCAGCAGCATGTCACCTCCGGTTACCATAGTAACCAGCTACCACTATCTTGCTTTTAGACAAGCTTCTCAAATCCTTTTTTTTGTTCAGTACAGGAATTTCGTATTTTACCTAGCAACCTGAAAGCTTGCTATTTTTGACATAATGATAGTCCAATTTTCCTCTCTAAAGGATTTCTCACTTAGCCATCTTTTTCTAGGTCCTGTTTGTTTCCAGGCTATTAAGAGTCCTTCAAAAACTTGCTCCTGCCTATGAACTTTTCCCTGAGTCTCCAGGGTCTCCTGAAGTTCTTTTCTTCTCGAGAAGTCAAGACTCAAATTTGTAATTCCTGACAGTGTGTTGAGTGAAGTAGTTGAGCTCTTTCTGTGTCTGATTTCTCTCACATGAGCTATGGGGTTGGGTGGGTATGTTGCTTTACAACTAACAGACCCAACAGTGTTGTTTTTGAATAAAAATAGCCTTTCTTACCCCTCTCTCAAAGGGGTATTATTCCATCTCCCCTAGCAACTGGCTCGAACAGTGGGCTGATAAACAAACCCTTGGCACAAAAAGAAAACACATCAAAGGCATGTGCTTAAAGGTAAGCCTTTCATTTGAAAATTTCCATGTTTCAATTTTAAAAGGTATTCCATGAATTGATAATAGTAAAAAAAGTGAAATCTTACAGACAAATATTAAGAAATATATATACTTATATCCTTTTCAGAGGTCTTATAAAATATTCAGTTGCAGATCAACACCAGCTCCAGCGCAGTTAAAACAGCATGGTGAGCGGGCGAGACCGTGGCCTATGACCTGCAACGATGAGGCTTCAATCCCAGGTCCAACAGTCACGAGTTCTACCTTTCTGGCTACCTTCCCAACAAAACAGGAGTACCCCTTTCTGCAGAGGACCGAGGAAGTCATCACCGCAGCATTCCTTAGTAGACTCAGCACAGTCTTCCCTTCCTGTGTTCTCAGTAAGACATACGCGGCCCTCATTAAGAGACTCAGCCCCTTATTTGGTATCAGAGTGGTTCTCGGCAAACCCCGACAGATACATGTCACCCTGTGGAACGACATGAGGCAGTTTCTGCCAATCAATCAGATTCCTCGTTGGACAAATGCAACCAGCCTGCAAACAATTCCCTAGGTAAGCTGTAAAATAAATGTAGACCAAAGCCCATCTTTCCCCCTCTCACCTGTCTTTCAAAAAGCAAAAGAGTAAATTCCAGATCTGATTTTTATGAAAAGACTCATATTTTTAGTCTTTGGTCTAAAGAGGCTGTGGTGAGCGCAAGGATTTGGGGGCTAAGCAAGGAAATGACATGACCACCAGATGGCAGGATTGCACAGCGAGCTCAGTAGGCGGCCCCTGGACAGGCTTGCAAGGGTGATGGGAACCGTCTCACAGTGGGACACCTTCCAAACCCCTCAGCAGGGTCACCACACAGAAAGGACCAGGGCAAGGGAACTCAGGAAAGAGAGGAGTCAGACAGGGGCTTATACGTATGTGATGACGCTCAGCAGCCAGGCGGGGAATCTTTGGGTCAGAAAGCTGCAAGGGGCACCAAGCCTTTGAGATCTTTTGCAGCCATAGGGGGTGTCCCGCCTGTGCTTAGCTGAGGTTAGGGGAGGTTCTGTGGCACCTACAGAGCATCAAGGCTCTAAGCAGATAAATCTATGATTACTTGAGCTATGTGTAAAGCAATTAGATGTGGAAGAATTTGAGCCTGGCCCCAGCAAGCTTTGAGCTAGCTATGAGGGAGGAAGCGACAGAAAGACCGATATAACAACGTCATCTTTGACTCCTTCATACAAAAAAGACTCACACGTTCACAACCGTCAAATTACTTCAAAGACTGATACATGACAGGCAACGTCAAGATGGTAGCAGTGAGGATCATAATCACCATGGCTACAGTAATTAGAGAAGGTCTCCTGTGAGTCTAACAAGGAGATGGGGCAGGTGGCTCTGTCCCCTCTGCACAGGCAGGATGACAAAGTCGCAAAGCTGGGACTGAGTCCATGCTCAAACAGGTGACGCTTTTACTCCACAATTTATATTTATCCACTACACACACAAGAATGGACATCCATATTACAATTAACTCACATCTTCTACAACTTTCCAGACAGAAATTTTTATCTTTCAGAAGATGTTTTGTTTCTCTGAAAGAGAATCATCACTTGACTTATTCACAAGCACTGGCAAAGTACTTTTGAGAACGGCCTTTTGATGATCTAAAATACTTCATAGTTGTTAAAGTACTATTGGATCGTGTGAAAATAGGACAATATTAACTAGTTTTTAATTTGTATAAAACACTCAAAATAGAAACATAGTAATAACAAATAAAGTTCCTTAGTTTAAGAGGTGAAGATACAGCAAATCCTGTGATATTAAGTTACCGAGTAAATCGATATTTTCTATTCTTAGTGGGTAAGAAAAAGTAATTAAATCTTATGGGAATTACAAACGCAAGCTATATAACACTTCTGCAGGGTTTAATCTCACAATTTCAAATGCCATTTTGGAAAGAGAAATTTGTGAAGTAATTAATTTCAGTTGTGGTGAGACTTGTTGGAAAGCATAAAAGTCATTATTTAAAATAATAGAACAATGCCAATATTATGGAACATAGACATCTTCCTCAACACCAGTTTTGAGCATTTTTACCAAAGTGTGCTAGACTAACATATAATTTCTATTGCTTTTATTGAATTTTGAAAAATTATTCAATTAAAAATGGATCCAGAAATCTACAGTGATGAGATAGAGAGAGACGGACAGGCAGAAAGAATGATACAGAGATCGAAAATAGCAGATGAACAACAAGCCCACACAAGAAAAAAAAACACACAATTAAACTCAAGTGTGGGGGACGGGAGGACGGTGTGGGGAGGAGGCTGCGGACTGCTATGCTCCCATATAGGGGCACAGTGTTGGGGTACACGGCACATCTAACAAATGCAAACCATGCCATTTGATCATTTGTACCCATACGTCGATTAAAAAAAAAAAGATGAAGAGAATAACCAAAAACAACAACAAACA
Organism: Arctocebus calabarensis; assembly: GCA_963573935.1. Taxonomy (NCBI): domain Eukaryota; kingdom Metazoa; phylum Chordata; class Mammalia; order Primates; family Lorisidae; genus Arctocebus; species Arctocebus calabarensis. Next base: position 28,606 of record CAUYON010134232.1, read on the forward strand.
AACAAACAAAAAAATAGGAAGCTACTTTAAAGAATGCTAGTACAAAATAGAAAAATGATGGAATATGCCCATTTTGTAACCATTCATGGAAACTTAAGTAAGACTCATCAACAGATGCTGCAACTTTTGGGTAAACAAGTGCCAGGAGTCAGGATATTACATACTCCCATAACCCACACAGTATTTGCTTATCTATTATAATTACTTATTAATTATGTGGAAGGAAACATACCAGGGAGGATTTAGCACCACTTCAATGAAGTCAAGCTTAGCATCACCAATTGTAGGACGGACTGATATTACGTGTCTTCCGACGTGATACAATCAGAAGCATACAGCATGAACAATCAAACGTCTCGCCTAAATGGACAACTGAAATATAATAATGAGGAAATGATTAACAAATCCATGAGATGGGAGCTTTTAACCGATGACTGGCCACGAGTTTTTAAAAAGTTCATACTATGGGAAGAAAATATGCCAAAGAAACTCAGAGAAAGTAGATTGAGAGAACAAGGGCCGGAATGGCCAAATGCAATGCGTGTCTGCTGACTGCTACAGACACACGCGAGAGCGGTGAAACTCAGTGGGAAACAACTGGAAAATGCGAATATGGACTATATAGTGAATGATGTGGAGAAATTACTGTAATTGTTTTAGGACTGACAATGGTTTGTGCATATCCTAGCACTGCTGGCACTCTGGGAGGCCGAGATGGGTGGATTGCCTGAGCTCACTGGTTCAAAACCAGCCTGAGCCAGACAGAGACCTTGTCTCTAAAAATAGCCGGGCGTTGTGGCGGGCGCCTGTACTCCCAGCTATGTGAGAGGCTGAGGCAAGAGAATTACATAAGCCCAAGAGTTTGAGGTTGCTGTGAGCTGTGATGCCACGGCAGACTACCGAGGGTGACAAAGTGAGACACTCTCTTTCAAAAAAAAAGGAATATAAAGAATCTAGGTAGGGGCAGTGCCTGTGGCTCAGTGAGTAGGGCACCAGCCTCATATACTGAGGGTGGCTACTTCAAACTGGCCCGGGACAAACTGCAATAAAAAAAAACCAGGCATGTGGTGGGCGCCTGTAGTCCCAGCTACTTGGGAGGCTGAGGCAAGAGAATCACCTAAGCCTAAGAGCTGGAGGTTGCTGTGAGCTGTGACACCACAGCACTCTACTGAGGATGACAAAGTGAGACTCTGTCTCTCAAAAAAAAAAAAAAAAAGAATCTAGGTAAAGGGTACTCCTTTTTCTATTTTCAAAACTTTTTTAGGGGTAAAGAAAGTTCTGAAAATCTAGAAAATACTTCAGTGGTCTCATGATTTTTTTTGTATATTATTATTGGATAAGCATGCTATTTATCTATACCAACTAAAATTATTTATCAGTCACTTTGTCTATAGCACACGAAACCTAAAGTAAAAAGTTTCACATAAAATCAATTTATTAATAGGAAAGGCTTTAATAAAAGAATAGGAAGAGTTCAAAACTGTTACTAAGAAATTATTCTTGAACAGTAATCCTACAATTCAAAATCTACCCAGAATTAAATATGTAAAAAGTCCGGAATGATTGCTTATAAAAGAAAAAAAGGACTTATAAAGAGCTTAAAATGTAGCCAGGGAGAACTGGATAAATAAATATAGAATAGACTTACAATGAATAATATGCATTGAGATGACATTTTATGAATACTCTGGCTCATATCACTCTCTTCCATTCAGAAATAATATTCATGTAAAATCCATGCACTGGATCAGTATCTTTAATTCAAAATTGATTGTATTTAATGATAAAAACTTTATCATATATTACCAAGAACAAAAAAGGTCACCAAATTGCATCTTCAGAATTACCTCCTCTCATGGTATGTTATGCCTGTGTGTAAATGTGTTCAGAAAAGGGTACTTGAATGTTGTTCCTTTTTTTTTTTTCCTTTGAGACAGGGTCTCATTGTGTCACCCGGACTTGAGTGCCGTAGCATGATCATAGCTCACAGGAGCCTTGAATTCCCCCTGCGTCAGCCTCCCAAGAAGCTGGCACTATAGTCATATGCTACCATGTCTGATTCATTTTTTATTATTTTTTGTAGAGATGGGGTCTTATCATGTGGCCCAGGCTGGTTTTAAACTCCTGGCTTCATCCATCCTCCCACCTCAGCCTCCCAAAGTGCTGGGATTAGAGGCCTGAACCATTGCACCCAGAGTCTTACTGAAGTCTCATAGAGGTTATCCCTGCTAGCTTATGGATGCTTTGAATTCTATTGAAGTTTTATAACTTTTAAACAATTACGGTGTTTTGCTTAATAACAAAATTAAAATAAATAAAAAATAATTAAACTGTCATCTCCTGACTGCAGCAGAAGAGAACACTTGTGTATTCTTAAAGGAAGAGTGCTGCTTCTAGTGGCCAGGTCAGGACAGGTCAGGACAGCGTCGGTGCCACCTGCAAGGCTGCCTCTAATCTCCAGACAGCAGGAGAGATCCCGAGCCTTGGGCAGATGTCTGAAGTAATTCCCTGGTTACCCTGTTACTTTTCATCCTGGAATTCTTGGCACCTATCCTCATGCAATTTTCTAACTAAATTTAATTCATCCCATTTAGAAGCCATCAAGCTGCAAATGGTCCCACACGCTCCACCAGGCCCCACGCCTATCTCCTCCTCGCACCTGCAAGGACAGCCATCTGATGAGGACATGTGCCAAAGTCCCCTGGGAAGACCCCGAGAGAGCCTGCCAGAGGCTCCCCTAATAAATATCTTTGACCCCTTTCAACAGGAAGCAACCAGATGAATTGACACCCCTTATCCAATGATTTGGGCCTCTAGGACAGAGTGGGGACATGTTAGGACGTTAGTTACGAACCAGGCTCTCCTGAGAAGAAGAACAAGAACACAGGCAGGCCTCCACCTCGGTGCCTCCCACCACATTTCTTTCCCAGTGGTTGCTCACACCTGGGGAGGAGGGAACACCCTACCAATGAACCGACTGGAACTCAGCGCCAACTGCACAAGGATGCTGAAGCCTCCCTGGTCTGGCGGCAGGTGCGGTAGAATCTTGACAGCGACCTAGAACAGCTTAAGGCTAATCGTGATGTGATTCACACCCCCAGGGGCTCTCAGAGAGGCTCATCCGAGGTCCCATGTGCCGCAGGACTCCGGTTCCAAGGTGGCCTCTGAACCACCAGGAAGGCTGACCCAGGCAGGGTGGAAGAGACCTACCGCTGCGACTCTGCCTCTTTGCCTTTCCCTTGTCATGACAATGGGAGCCTCTTCTCAGCCTATGGTGAACTGACCTTGTTCTATAAGTCTATAGGTATAGACTCTGTAAACTTATCTTTCTCTTTCTTAATAACCTTTGTTTCATGCCTGCCTTAAAAAAAATTTCAAATGGTATATAAAACTAGCACATTGTACCCCACGATTGCATTCATGTACACAGCTATGATTTAATAGATAGAAAAAATAGTTAAACAAGGGCTTGGATTCCAGATAAATATATGTGACACTCTTAGCTTCAATCCCTTGTTATTTATGCCTTTTTATGTGCAGCTTCCACTTTTGCTGCAAATAAGAGCAGCATCTCATCAACCGAAACTTGCACTTACAATCACATAAAACCTACTATAGGGTTAGCTAGGAGACACTAACCCTAGCTGAGTTGCTTGGTGGTAAATAAGTACAATCAACAATAACAAGAAAGTGGTTTGCCACCACAAACAATCCTCTCTGTGAGGGGGCAAGAGATTTGAACAGAAACTTCCCTGAGGATGACAGACGAATGGCCAACAAACACGTGAAAACGTGATCATCATTAATCATCAGAGAAATACAAACCCAAACCACTCTAAGATACCACCTAACCCCAGCAAGATCAGCCCATATCACAAAATCCCCAAACACCAGCTGCGGGTGTGGATGTGGAAGGAAGGGAACACTTCTGTACTGCTGGGGGGATTGCAAAGTAATGCAGCCTTTGTGGAGAGAAGTGTGGAGAATCCTCAAAGACCTAAAAGCAGACCTTCCATTTGACCCTGCAATCCCATTACTAGGTAGCTACCCAGAAGAACAAAAATCATTTTACCACAAAGACATTTGCACCAGAATGTTTATTGCACCTCAATTCATAATTGCCAAGTCGTGGCAGCAACCTAAGTGCCTATCAACACATGAATTAATCAACAAACTATGGTATATTCCACAAACCATGGAATGTAATATGTTCCACATGAATATACCACATTGACTGTGATATAGTCCACAACTCCTGGAATACTATTCAGCCATTAAAAAGATAGAGACTTCACATCTTTTACATTTACCTGGATGGAGTTGGAATACATTCTTCTTAGTCAAGTATTGCAAGAACGGAAAAATAAATACCCAAGTACTCCATACTAATATGAAATCAATATGTAAACATTAACATGCTCATAGGAACAAGAAAACACAAATATAGTCTAGTTGGGGGTAGAGGGCGGTAGGAGGGGGGAGGGGGAGGATGTTTGGCAGAAGGAGGGAGGGCACGAGGCCGGATGTCACCTAATGTGCACACTGTGAGTGTGTGACACACCCCCGGCGGTGAGGGACTCTTTACAAATGGAACTCTACCCTGGAAGTGAGAACAATGTAACCTAAAAAATTGTAGTCTTATATTAATTTGAAATAAAAAATAAATTAAAAAAATAATACCAAGAAAACATGATAAACTGATTTCTGGGATAGAAACCTTCTGCTCATACAGATACATAAATCTGACACAGTAACACCAAATGCCTCTGAACAAAATGACATTTTTAGCAAAGGCACTGTTTCTCTGCATAAAATCAGGTGCAATGTTGAGACACAAGTGGAAGAGATTTTTAGTGCTAACAGAGAGTGGTTTGCTAGTTTAACAAAGAGCAATGCCAGGCATGACATCAAACATCACCATTCAGGGGAAATCTGAGATTATAGCAGAGGAGGCTACAATTTGCAGCAAAATTTTATATTATTCTTCAGAAACTAGAAGTCACTTGTAACCAACACAAATGAATTAAGTACTCAATTAATGCAAATAAGAAAACAGGAGTTGAAAATAGCAAGTAATCAAATCACGTTATTATCCTGGTGTCCAGGACAACTTAAATAAAATTACTTCACTGACTTAATTTTACACTGCCTTCTCTGTCCCTGAGTGAATAATGTGCCATTTCATAGAATCTGAAGAAAGTCATGTTCACAGAGAAGTGGAACAAGGAGCAATTATGGGCTTAATTGCACGTCTAACAGGGAACATCAAGTATCATCAGGAATCTTGCCAGAATTCCATTAAAGGGCTTTGGATTAAGAGTCAAGAGGACTGAATTCTAGTTCCACTTCTGCCACTGAAGAGCCACGTGATTTGAGTCACATCACATTGGTCGTCATTTCTGAGATTTTCTAACTCTATAATGTCTTAAAGAGATAAGAAAATACATGCGTCATGTGTTTTTTTTTTTTTTCTTGAATTGCTTTTTCTATAGAAAGCCATCGAGAGCTCTTCTTACCCTGAATCCCCCCTCACCCCGGGAATTAGATTTCGCCTTCCCATTCGGCTAACGCAGGGCCTCTGAGTCAGGTCCCGCGCCACTGACTCATTCCCACTCTCAGAAATGGATGGAGTCCCTATGAACCTTAACAAACAGGATTTATATCTACGGTGTTAAAAATGGGTTACTTTACCAAAGTGTATTTTAATACTTTTCTTTTAGTTTGAGGGCAAATATCCACCCTCAAAGGAGAACGTTGGTTGTAGTCCCTTCTGTATTCACATTTAAATTTTAGATCAAGGAAAACTTATTTTGCTCATTAAAAAAAAATAGAACCAACTCTTCATTTTGTCAAAATTTAAAGTCAGGATATTATAAGTGCATATGGAGGCCAACCGAGCATTGCAGAATTCTCTGTAGTTCCTGCACTAAGGGCCCCATTATTACATTTACTTTCTCTCTGGAATTCTGTTTCTGTCTGCCCATTTGAAACAATATTTATTTCACTCACAACAGAAAATTAACATATAGGTCTTAAAATAATTGCTGTTTTATAGTCCCTGGATATGGGAAAGATATCTAAACCCTTTATTTCTAAGATTTCATGTATATATATATTTTTACTTGACCAGAACTTTTAGTATTTCTCAGTGATTGCATATTTTAGTCATAATTGTATGTAGCATCTTCTGAATAATTAAATACAAATGTGCATATGTTTTCCATTTTCATTAAATTGTGTGATACTATCCATTTGTTTAAATCAGTGGTTCTCAACCTTCCTAACGCCATGGCCCTCTAATACAGTTCCTGTGGGTTGCGACCCACAGGTTAAGAACTGCTGCTTTAAATCCATAAACAATCATTAAGACATCTGTTTATTTGCCATGTGTTGAATATTTCCTTTATTTAAAACAATACTTAGCTCTTTTTTTAACTTATGTGCCAAACCTTTTTAAAGAAATTCAGTATTTCTAAAATTAGACAATTAGTATTGCCACTAAACTGAAATTATTTTTGTAACTTGTAATACTTTATTTTTTTATTTTTTGTGTTTTTTTGTAATACTTTTTTATTGAGAAACTGTTTTTCTATTTTATTACATTTTTGAGGAACTAAATGGTATGAAGAATAGTTCCATTTGTTTAAAGGAAATGAAGCAAAATACTTTGTCTAGTGTTTTAATTAAATTACTTAGAAAGAAATTATTTTCTTTTTATCCCATCAAGGAAGAAAACATAGAGATAGTAGAGAGGACATTTTCTTTTCTTTTCAGTAAATTTATTTCAGGTTAACGTCAGGTTACAAGCAGCTAGGTGAAAATATTTGATTTTCTTAGGTAGAGACCATCCTATGGTTGTGCCCCACACAAACACTCCCCATCCCCTCCCCGCTGGTGCCCATTCAGTGAGGACATTTCCACATTTTACTTGGAGGCACCAAATAACTTCTTAGTACTAATAATCAGGATCTCTTAATAGTGTAGCTGCCACTTTCTAAGTGCTTATAAATAGCTCAGGACATCTGATGTTGTTACCTCGAATTCAGAACACATTAGTAGAGAATCCTTGGAGAGATTTGCTAACATTCACAGATGGAGACCACTTTCAATGAATTTGACATTGAACATTTTGTCCCAGATAATGTTTTTTCAATTTCTTAGTTGACAGCAAAGGGAACACTTTTCAAAAGTACAATCCAAAGGAAAATCTCCCTTCGAACAGTGTCTGAAGAGCTTTATCTTGTCTCTTTTTTCAGTGGGCTACATGAAGAACAGTTTGTTTTGTTAGCCTCTCCAAATGAGCCCTATTTTCTTGCATTTTCTTTACATTTTTGTAAAACCATAGTGAGTTTATTATACTATCGCCATTAGGCAGCTCATAAGCACACACGTTAGCAACTTGTTCCTTTTCTCTTGGGTTCAGCTGCAAAATTTCTTTCACTTGCCAATTTGGTAATAATATTAATGGAGTTGCACACTTCTTGATTGTAAATAAGTTTTTGTTTCCTAACAAGAAAAGTTGATCTGATTCCTTAAAATGAAGGACAATGTAATTGACTTTTACATTTCCTTGGTGGATGATCACGGGAGGAATTGGGATTTATGGTTTCCTACCCTCTCTTCAGTCTCTCACCCTCCGACACGGCAGTGACTTTGATGTAGCAATGACGACCCATCTGTCCCGTTCACAGGAGCACCCTGTACAGTGGGGAGCAGGGGAACTGCAGGATGGCATCACCCTGCTTCTCTTGTTGCACAGTCCACGGCCTCTAATGTACCTGCATTCCTTGTTAAATACCGTCTCCGGGCAATTTGACAAATGGGACTGTTTCCTTTTCTTTTTTTTCTTTTTGGTGTTTATATGGTATATTCAAAGCAAGAGCAAATCAGCCTTTTCCAAAACAGCTTCTAGGTAGATTTCAATAAAACTGTTATATGATTTTTTTTGAGGGGGCTTGGGGATCATTTTTGCTGAAATAAGTATTTCATATGGTAGAAATTCACTTTTTCAAAAATATTGTCACCAAGACATATTACATATCAAGCTGTTATAAAATAAGGTATTATTTTATAAGAGTGAAATTGCTTTCTCTTTTGTCTTGTGATTTTTTTTGAGGTGAAATGTAAGTTTTTGTGTGAGTAGTACCATTATACCTATCTTGAGTGTCTTACTTGTACTGCATCACATCATACCTTCGTTTAACTCTTAATCTGTTCACTTGTTAAAAAAAAGAATTTAACCTTGCACCCCCCCAAAATATCAAGCTATTCTCTAAATAATTTTAAAAGATAAATACAAATATTGTAGTATATAGTCTGAATAAAACTGCCAGTCAGTACACGTCCAGGTGACTTGCAGAGACAGCTGATCCTGTATTGAGCACCCACAGGGAGGAGGAGAATACAGTGTGATAAACGTGGTTGACAGGATAAGTGCCCGGTGACGCAAATCCCTCCTGGGAACCATCGTTACACCATTACACCATTCTTACACTCAGAGCCACCATACATTAAGAACTGCCAAAATGATTAACAGATTTTATTTAACCTTTTCTATATTAATATGAGATTATAAATCTCATTGTACAGTCTCATTATACAATTTTATATTAATAATTGTAGCCTGTTTATTTAGTGTCATCTTCCAAGGAAACATAAAAGTACCACATAAAATATGTAAAAGCACACTTTTCCATTCAGTCAGAGCCTTGAAATGATACCTCAAGTTTGTTGAGTAATTTCTAAGTTCCTTAACTTAGAGCTCCCATACACAGGCTCCGTTCTAATGGTAATTAATTGAGAAAATAGTAGTTCTGTAGAATATGGTTATTTTTTCACTAATAGTAGTTTTGTAAAATACTGTTATTTTTCATTAATGTGTATTAACGGGACGGCTACAGGAAGCTGTTCAGACTTATACTGTCCTCAGTATAAGTCTGAAAAATGGTTTCTAGTCCCCATTTTCACATAAACCCTCCTGATAGTCTGAGAGTCACAACTCAATAGAACAACTAAAATAAAATATCTACTTAGTTGGAAGGCATATAATTAAATAAAGCATCTAAGAAGAAAATGTGAGTCAGGTTGGGTAGAAGACAGTGGTGGGGAAGAATCTGGAAGAGCATTAGGGCATCAGTATAAAATCGTTTATAGTACAGGATTTGAAATAGAAGCTGAGTCTTTACATTCATTTTCTCTCCTCTCCTGGGTGCTGGGGGTGCTGACCAGCCCCAATCCCTCCCAGCTGCTGCAGGCTGGCCGGCCGCCTGGCCGCTACTGGCCCACAGAGGGCTGCCACTGGGCTGCCCCCTGAGTCTGCCCTTTACTGAAGGGAGTTACTTCACCAGGGACGCACATCTCTGCTGCCGTGCGCGCCCAAACGCCTTCCTCACCTTGGCTTTCCCAGCTCCAGTGCCACTGTGAGGTTCTTCGGATCTTTTCGGCACCTGATTTTAGTTCAGTTCCTCTTTCTGCCCAATGCTGCCCAGGAATCCTCGTGCACACACATCTTTAGCTCAGAGTCTGTTTGCCAGGAGTCCAGCCTAAGACGCGCTCATCTGCTTAACCTGTGTGGTGATGACGCTCTCCCATAGGTCCCTAAATACCTTCACCACCAGATTTTATGAGCCCTAAATTCCTTGGCAGCTTTTATTTAACTCTGTTGTCCATTTTGCCTCCGTAATTCCTTTCCTTTCCTCTTTCCTTTCCCCTTCCCTCCTCCCTCTCTTGCTTCCTTCCTTTCTTTGAGGAGAGTCTCACACTGTCACCCTGGGTAGGGTTCTGTGGCATCATTGTAGCTCACAGCAACCTCAAACTCTTGGGCTCCAGTGACCCTCTTCCCTCAGGTTCCTGAGTAGCTTGGACCACTGGCACCCAACCCGAAGCCTGGCTAGCTTTTCCGCTTTCGTAGAGAGACAGAGCATCGCCCTTGCTCAGGTTGGTCTCCAACTCCTTAGCACGAGCAATGCACCTGCCCCGGCCTCCTGGCGTGCTGGGATTATAGGTGTGAGCCACCACCCTGGGCCTCTTTTTATTTGTTTTGCTCCTGTGAACTCAGTTTACCCTGCCCTTTTTCCTGCCTCTCTAAATTTTTAAAACTTTTAATCCAAGTTTTGCTCACAATTCTCTTCTTCTCTTGCTTTATTCTTTGCTCAGCCGATCTCGTTTACACCACGCACTCACTTACATGGTACACTCTTCACACATGCCACAGAAAGATGGTTTCTAGTTCCCATCTTCACGTACACCCTCCTGAAACCACTTCTCTAGCCCAGATCTCTGTCCCGTGTTTCAGAAACCCACTTGGCGCTGTGCCTGGATGCCCCGTGGCTGCTCCTGGGGTCTGTTCTTCCCGACTCCTGCCAGGATTTGAACCAGAGGGGTCTGTGCTCTGCTCTGTGGCCAGAGGTGCTACACTGAATGGCATCGGTGGTGCTCCTGTCATGTCCAGCTGTTGTTATTTTAAGAAGGAATCTTTGCATTACTATTTGATAAAACTATGACTTTATAGAGTTTTACTATGGTGATAAAATTTTATGATTTCTCTCCATCCAATTTCTTTCAGGCAAACTCTTTCTTCCTGGTAATGCAGTAGAAATAGAATAGTCCTTGGAGTCATACAGAAACAGACTGCAATTCTGATTTTCCATTTAGTAACTGCAGTGTTGAACTAACTTATCCTTCTTATAAAGGTAGCATGAGGACTAAGTAAGAAAACTGTGTGTATGTGTACACATATGCGAATGAAAACTGTGGGTATACGTACACATATACATATGAAAACTGTGAGTATACGTACATATACACATATGAAAACTGTGAGTATACGTACGTATACACATATGGAAACTGTGAGTATATGTACATATATGCATATGAAAACTGTATTTGTACGTATACACATATGAAAACTGTGAGTATATGTACATATGCGCATATGAAAACTGTGTATACGTACGTATACACATATGAAAACTGAGTATACGTACATATACGCATATGAAAACTGATTATACGTACATATATACATATGAAAACTGAGTATACGTACATATATACATATGAAAACTGTGAGTATATGTACATATATATACACACACACATATGAAAATGTATCTGGACTACATAGAAATTACTTGATAAATGTGAACGTCCCTGTCTTCTGCCCTTCCTCCCCTCCCTAGGTTTATGGATCCAGATACAGGGTAAACAACTCAACTCGGTTCCTCAATCCCAGCTACAGAGTGCTCTCCAGACCATGTAGGGTGTGGGCCCTTTGTCCATCACAGATAACTCAGGAATATATTCAGAAAGACAGCAGCAGCATCAGAGATTTGTTTGCCAAGGATCGGAACATGTCAGGGCACAGAGGCCAAGTGGCTGGCTTATGCTGAGCTCCCCACAGCAGCATGATCACAGCCAGGAGCCTGGGGTGTGTGGCTGGCAGTGAGTGCCTCTCTCTCTCTGCCCATCATGGCTGGGAAGTCAAGCATGTTTGCTCGATTTGGTAAATTGCCTCCAGCTTCCCTCTCAGTGTTGCTGGTTCTGGGGCTCAGAACCTGCAACTTAATTTCCCCCCACAATACTCACAACATTTAGGCACCTAACTTGCACACTGGCATTTTTGTGCCTATCCAGAATCTTGTCAATTGAATTCCTACCTATATAAATGGCACTTTTATCCTGGGGAAGTGATTTTCAAGGCTATTCTTCATAGAGAATATTATTTAAATTTTTTCTTTGTCTCTCAAACCCAGTGACTGATGTGTTCTCAGCAGGGTACTTGGGAACGGCCTGGGGGCAGGACAGCTAAGTCCTGAATGGCACAGGCCAACTTCTATGTGTGTTTTCTTCTGCCCCTGCCACTCCTGGATGGAAAGACCAAACGCATCAGTAAGCCACCCTATGCCCATTAAGATGGGTACTATTTATAAAAACCCAAAATCCAAAATAGAGGAAATAATGAGCGTTAGAAAGGATAGGGAAAAACTGGAACCCTGGTACACTATTGGTGGGAACGCAAAATGGTGAAGCCATCACACCAAACAGTATAAAGCTTCTTCGCACAACTAAAAATGGGATTTCCATACGATCCAGCAAGTCGGCCTCTGGGTGTACACCCCAAAGAGCTGAAAGCAAGGATCTGAAGAAACAGCTGTGCACTTGTGTTCACAGAGCAGAATTATTCACAATAGCAGAGAGCTGCAAACAGCCCAAGGGTCTATCTGCAGATGAACAGATAAACTAAACACGGAATATACCTACCATGGATTATTATCCAGCTGTAAAAAGAATGGAAATTCTGATCCATACTTCCAGAAGCCATTACACCAAGTGAAGTAAGCTAATTACAAAGGACTAATAATATGGTTCCACTTACAAGAAGCACAGAGAGCAGTCAGATTCACAGAGACAGAGAGAATAGTGGCTTCCAGGACAGGAGTGGGGGAAGGGAAATGGAGAGCTCCTGTTTAATGGGTGTAGAGTTTCAGTTTTGCAAGATGAAGCGTTCTGGTGATAGCTGGTGGTGATGGCGGCCAAACAGTGTTAATGTACTTAGCACCACTGAACTACACACTTAAAAATGGCTAAGATGGTGAATTTTATGTTACTGCAATTCATCACGAGTAGAAAATACAATTTCAAAAAGATTTATGCATCATGGTAACAATAAATCCGATACTCATCAAAGGAGAAACAAGGTAGACGATGACTATCTTCCCACCGGAAAAATGAAAGCTCAAAGACATTGAGAGACGTCTTTAGTGCTGAAAGAAATTACATGACCAGCAAAACTGAGATCAAGAGATGAAGATAAAATACTGAATCTTCAGAGAAATAAAAACTGAGAAAACTTACTTCTATCACACTGACACTAGAAGGAATGCTAAAGAGACTCCTCCAGACATAAGGAAAGTAGGTCCAGAGGAAGCTCAGATATTCAGGAAGAAGTAAAGGACAATGGAAAAGATTAACATGGATTTAAATACAAAATTCATGGACATCAAATGTACAGAGAGTAACAGAACTGTATTCAGTGAGGCCTGAGATATCTGTAGAAAAATCTGTCACAATAATTATGGCAAGAGATGGAGCCAAAGTTTTCTAAGATGCTGGCAATATCAGGGAATTGCTAAAAGTAACTGTTGGTGTTAGATTGTAATAAATCAAGGATGAATGTTGAAATCTCTAAAGTGACCACTAGGAGAACAGTAAAAGAATGTATTTATATGTTAATACGGAAAGAATGAGCCAAGAAGTATCTAATTAATCCAAAACTTTAAAAGAAAGTGATAGGGGAGAGAAAATGGAACAGAAGTAGGCGAGTTAAACAGTAAATGAAGAGTAACTTGGTTGATAAGACCCAATTTTATATGCATATAATTACATATAAACATAAATTAACTATCTCAAGTGAAGATCAATATTATCAGATTAGTATTTTTGAAAATAAAGGCTACTTTATGGTGTGACAATAGAAACCAGAGATATAAGAACAAAAACATTGAAAGAAGGATGTAAAAAGAAAAAAATTATGCCAAGTATCAAGTGAATGAAAGCCAGAGTATTTGAACTAAAAAACAGAAGTGACTTTAAGAAAAAAAGCATTATGAGAGATAACGATAAAATGGTCAGTCCCTCAGGGATGTAAATATTAATTTTTGTTATCATTTGAATCATTTTTCAAGTGATTTTTTTACATTCTTCATCAAACTTTTATGTATTGTTTGAATTTTTTATAATAGGCATGAATTATTTATATAACCTAAAATAAAACAATAAAGTCATTTATTTAAATTGTGGACAGAAAAAGAAAGATTGTAGCACAAAGATTTACGAGTAATCTCTTTCTACACAAAAAGTTTAAAATGATTTAGTAGCTCTCAAGCCCTGATTACGACTAGGAAAGTTAAGTCTATGTTGCCAGGGCAGGACAACTAAAAATAAGACTAACAGAAATTAGGCAGGAAATCTCACATAGAAATCTTACCTCAACTCACTATTACATTAGTCCTATTTGTTTATTTCAGGATTTGAGGATAGATTATTCTGTTTTTCTGTAAGCAGAAGATATAGCAGTACTTAGAAAAAAATGAAAGTAGTAATGACCCAAAGAAAGGAAAGCACTGATTCTTTCATTCATTTGCTCACAAGTTCCTTCTAGGGACCTACTGTGCGCAGACCTACTATGTGCTGAGTACTGATTGAGCTTATTTGTCAGCCTAATATGAAAAATCTTTTATGAGATTACTAAATGGAATAATGTTAGGTCAGGCATATTTGATAAGGTTACTCAAGGGTAACATTTCTTTAATGTACATTAAATTGACTTTGCTATTCAAATTATGGGAAGTCTTAAGGTGTTTATAATAATGATATTCTGAACAATATTTTGAGAATAAGTAAATCTAGTTTTTAAAAATGGACTTATCTATATATAATTTGAAAAACAAAAATCTATCATTGGGATTAGCTTAGGATGATTAAAAATAAAGACACCATGATGAAATTGACTCAGAAAAGCATGTGGCACCCCAACTTGAACTGGTTCCATTGGGTTTCCCCACTAATAATGACAAACCTTCTCGCTCAATCATTCTCCCACCAGGTGTGTCCAATCCATGGCCCATAGGCCATATACTGATTATTTGAAGACTATTTTGTTTATTTGTGGTGAAAATATCCTCCAAAGTTACAAGGACTTCTTGTTCTGCTCATCAGCTTTTGCTAGTGTCTGTGTATTTAATGTGAGTCCCAGGACGAGTCTTATTTTTGCAAAATGTGCAGCAGAAAAGAAAAGGGTTGGACAACCCTGTGACATTTCAGGAGCATTTAACACCACTGACCTCTTTGAATGTTTCTGCTTCTTTGGTTTCTTTTTAAAACAACACTACACAGACACTGGAAGCCAATTTTTCTCTTATTTTTAACTATTGTTCAGTTTCTGTGGCTGATTCCTCTCTTCCTTCGAACAGAATTTAGATGACGGAATGGTTAATGGTCGTCAGAATTCTAGCGGTGGTGTGTTCCCCTCTCCCTGTGTGGCTGTTTTCTTGTCCAAATCTGTAATCTTCAACCCCTCTCACCACCATCCCTATTCAGACCAACCAGCCCACCTGTCTCCCAATCCGGGGACCGCACTCCACCTTGTGCCATCCCTGCGGTCATCCCTACCCTGTACTTCTGCAAGTCCACGAATTCCTCTTCATGCTTCTGACTTTGCCTCCTCCCCTTATAACATCCTGCAGTGGACGTTAGCTGCTCATCGTTTAATGTTCCAGGTCTTCAATAATGGGATCCCTACCCACCCAAACCACATTCCTGAGGAACCCGGTGAAGAAGGCATTTCTTTCCAACTAAGACCTTCCCCTCTCTCTCCACTACAACCGATGTGGTGTGCGTGGGTTTCTGCAAGCATCAGTTTTCTGGTCTCCCAGCACCAAACTCTCCCAACAGTCCAGTCTCCTACTGCTACCAAATGTTCATCCTTTTAAATTAACTCTGCTTTTAAGTTCTGTAATATTATTGACTAATTGACTGTTTAAGAATTCCTTATGATGGTTCCCTTTTAAAATATATTTTTTAAGTTTTTAAAAAATCTCGTATTGATATGAGCACACAAGTGACTAGGTCACGCTGTTTGCGCTTGTTAGGTAAAGTCCAAGTTGTAGTTCAGCCCGTCACCCAGGGGATGTGCCGTGTGCCCCTGCATTGTGACCATTAGGTGAGAGCTCTTCAATCCCCTTTCCCCTTCTCTACTCCCCCCTCATCCACCTGAGTTTAATTGTGTTTTTCTCTTTGATACTTTTTAAATGATGTCTTTCTTAATTTCCTTCTGCACTAAAACTGATGCTATTACCAAGTTATTTACAAACACATTTTCACAGCCTTCTCTCTTTCAGTATGAAGTTAGCTTAACTGAATCATTAGAAAAGGCTTTGCTTTTTGAAGGTGCTTCCTGCCTTTGCACACCCTCCTCAAGTGCAAGCTTCTGCCACCTTATGACAAATCGAAGACAAAAAGTCTGAATATACAAACTGAATACATTAAGGGCTAATAATTTACATTATAGAAATCTTCACTGAGTTAGTGCTTAGTATTCATCTTGCCAAAATATGTGTCTCCAATTGTATAAATATTTGATAAAGTTTATCTGGGAAGTATTTATCATTCATAACTTGCCACTCACAAAGCCTTCGGTGAAGGCCAAAAAGGAAGACGCTTCTGTGGGCTTAAAGGATTCATTAGGAATCTGTGCTTTTAAGCAAATGAAATATAATATTGCACATTTTCTATAGGTATAGAAATTTCTCCTACCATAGAATTTTAAATATTAAATATTTAATGCACAGAGTCTAAAATATTTTGACTGTGGATACTGCCATCATTTTTATACATTTCTGCTTGCAAATAGATTTTAATCATCATTACCATTAAAAAATACCTTCTAAATTAAGAATTAACTACATTAAGTTTTATCTTGGGGAAAAAATATTTATACACAGAAATCTATGTATATATGTAGATACATATGTCATTGAAACATGTCAAACTAGGTTATAATCGCAAACTCCGCTCCCTTCTTGATACCAATGAAATATTTGATATAAATACTTTCTAAAATCCTGTTAGTTTTAACACTTTTCTAATTTTATTAGAATCTTCAAGGTACATTTGATGAGAAAGAATGAACTCTGACCATTTTAATATGGAGCAATGTAATTTTCAAAGATTCTTCTTCTCATTTAAATAATCTTATTTACCTTCCTCACATTCTTAAGTTCCTTTTTATCCATTGACCCAAGCACTGCATGATTTTATCACTGAACCTCCTATTTCATTTCTTGAAAATGTCAGGGAATACTAATAAATGGAAAGCTCCTGCTTTGTTCCTGGATTTCATTTGATATCACCTTGAATTTCTAAAACGTAACCTTCAAAAGTGAATACAATTTCACTCCTTAAAAGCGTGATTATAAAATAATGTCTATTAATGCTTTTTGAGAGCAATTAATGCATTTACATAGTGGATAAATATGTCATGAGGCCTGGGGAGATTCATCTGCTCTTTTATAAAGGAATATATGTTAAATTAGGGTCCCCAAAATAAGACCTGAGTGAAGATACAATATTTAAACTCATGTTTCTTACAAAAAATAATTTCATCGTTATTGAAAGAAATTAAATTTACTGAAATGTATAGTTACCATTTTTCTCCCTACTGATTTTTGTGATATAAGTTAACGCAAATATCGCTAGGTATAAATTTAAAATTATAAAACTCTTTGGTCATTACAGAGTCAAATCCCCAGAACACTACTGAATTCTATACACTCAAGCACAGTAAAATAACATGGTATCTACTTGCTAGTTATTCCTGTCTCTGCAGACTTCTAGGTTGTGACCACTGTGACTTGCATTTTTTTCATGTAGCGGGCTCCTTAAAAAAAAAAGAAAATTTAAAAAATTTTAATTAACTGCATTTATAAATTGACAAATGCATCTAAATGAACATAATAAGCAAGAATGGAATGTGTAGAGCTTAGTCGGATGCTTTTCCAACTGTTTCCAGAATATTCCCACAATATCGAACCCTCTAAACACTTGAGTGGGGGTCAAGTCCAAGTCCAAAGTGGGACACAGCGCCTGCTGTCTGACACTGTCTTAAAGCAGCACTTCAATATCTAGATGAAAATGTTTCCTATAAGGCTTTCCCTTCCTACCTGTTTTATTTCAAATAACTAAAGAATAAATATGAAAAATATTTTCCCCTGTTTTGAAAATTGTATTTTCTTCTAAAACATTTCATAATTTAGATTCTTACAGGTCAGTGGTACCTTCCACTGTAATTATTCTAAAGGAATCAAGTTTTATATTCTCACTGATTAAACACTGTCTTGGTAATTCCCAGTGATCATTAAAACAAAGTGAAGGGCTTTAACACCCTCAGTTACTGTGTACGTGGACAGTCGCAGCTTAGTGCATTGTAGTTAAAATAACTGAGCCGGCTAAAAACATATGCGTTTGGAATAACAAAACGTGCTTTAGAAAAGTGACTTCTATGAGATTGATGCAGATATACATATTTAGTTTGTGTTGTAGATTGCATTGTGTAATTTTACTACCCCATGGTTGATACAGGAAATAAAAAAGAAAATGTACTGTAAAATTATTTATTTGAACATTCCATGTAAAGCTTTGATGTTTGTACCTATGAAACCCAAGATTCTCTCCATATTTACTAATATGTCAGCCAAGACTCCAGGGAGGCTCTGCTGCTCAGTAGAGAGGACGTCGGCCCAGGCCATAGTCAGGCAGGGCCTGCGGTGTTTAGGAGTCACAGTCATAAGGGGAAGTCTGTTCTCGTTATTACTTAGTACGGGGCTTCAAAAATTTATAAAGGGGAGTGAAAAGGCCAAAACAATTTTAAGGTCTGCTTAAAGAAGCCAGTTGTACGTAGTAAGACATAGATAGTGCAAAACTCTTCATGAAATGATAGCTCCAAAGGGTATTTTAGAGAATAGAAATGATAGTGACAATCTTTATTTGTATAAAATGTACATACTTAGAACCAATAAAGCTTAGCAAACAGTGTGTTTGGACTGAAGTCATTTTCTGATTACAAATGTGTTACAAAAGTGAGATAGAAATTATGGTTTTAACATGTCAAAAAATCTTCCTTCTACCTTTACAAAAGAAAAAAAAAATCCAGATGTTAAAGATGGAGCTGCTGCCCCTAACTCGGCTCTTCGCAGGTTTTCCTATCTGAGAATCCGTCTCTTCCCCGCCTGGCCCCACATCACCTTTGTTCAGGCCGCTCCCTCCCCCAGACCGCCCACCTGCTGGTTTCCTGTGCCTGTTTTCCCCACTCCCCTCATTGTCCAGATAATGACCTTCCTCTTCCTGGAAGCCTTTCCCGAGACGCATCTCAATTTTATATAATCTTTCTCCTATGAATTTTCCCTTTTCTTTATCTCAACCACTTTATTATTTAAAAATTTGTTAAATTTCAGATTAATGTGAGGGTACACGTGTTCAGCCTCTCACAGCCCTTTCTGACAGACGGTAGTTATTTATATCCCACCCTGCCAAACAGCTATGCTGTAACTTCTTCACAAGTTGCTTTGCTCCCCGGCTATCTGTATGTCCCCTAAATTCAGGGTGAAATATTGCAGACAAGTGCTTCGTACTTTTAAAATTTTGATGAGTATTGCTCATGCATTAGGCTAGACAAAATTTCGAGGGTCATAGGATTCCTACTAAAGGGATGCTAGATTTTGACGGGAAAATTCCTCAGTACGTCCTCGTGGTGTGGAAGTGGAGGAGCACAGTGTGTCTGGGACCGGCAGAGGGGGACCCCTGGGAAGGGGGAGACGTGGACAGCAAGGGGAATCGATGACAGGCTGTGGCCGCTCTGCCACACTCTCCCCTGTGCACACACTTCTAGTCACAGATTCTACAAAATATCTGCGTGAAGGTGTTGGCTGTATTCAGCACTGGGATTAGCAAAGGGACAGAATAATAGAAAACAGAGAAAGTCCCAGAAACGAGCAAGATTACTGGGTAGATTTTCTAAGCAAAGATCTTTGGGTAGTGCCTGATACGCAGCAAGCTTTGCACTGAGCTACTAGGCAAACCCTTTAATCAGTTTCATGGCGGGTCCCATACAGAGTCCAACTCCGCGTGATTCAAATACCTAAGGTTGAGCGCTGATCCCAAACATAGCTGAAAGTAAGAAAACGGCCATTCTACAGTTGGATTAAATGTCACTTAACACAGCCTAGATGCACAGATTAGGAAAAAGAAATCCATTATTTTAACTTATTTTTTATAAAATGGCAATAATGATTGTCCTTAATGTCTCAAAGCTGACTTTATATAATACAAGTTCTCAAAAACAAAGCCCTCTTCTCAGCAGAAGGGTATTTTCTGCTATTGGTTTTATTGTAACAACTGAAATCATAAACCTAAAATATATGTTGTTCCAGTTTCTAAGAAAGCAATATATTTTAAAAAATTATCATATTTCTGTTTTCTATAATCTCATTCTCATTCTGTTGAAAATAAATATTGTACGTCCACTTTCAGGCAGACCGACCACTTAATAGACTGAAGGAGTACACATATGCCTAAATGGAGAAAAACAGATATTCATGTTACATAGTATTTTCAAGACGAGCAGACTTGCTTTTGTCCCTTGCACATAGGTGGAGGTGGGCCTCGCACGGCAGGTGTAAGGCACACAAACCACCCCACTCCATCAGAGAAGAGAGCCCCGGTTGGAAGACACACACACTTAGAAGCCCATTATCTTATTATTCTTTTGCAAGAGACTGAATGACTGAATGAATGCACTTAGTCACCGGCGCCATTGCATTGCTACTATTGAAGGAATGAAAAGACTTTTGGTTATAATAGGGACCACTATACCAACCTTAATGGTTCTCTTTTTCTAAACAAATTAAAATAATATAGTTAAAAGAAAATTAAATTTTAAAATGCTTTTTTTTTTTCCCCCCATTGCTACCATTGTCCTTGCTGGTCCAGGGTACACTACCCTAAGCCTCTGGGTTAGACTCATTGGAAGAGCCTGAAACATTGTTGAAAGACTTTTGAAAGCTCCGTGCTTTGGGCTATAACTCTCGTTTTGTGACAATTTTGTTTTCCAGAATTTTAGTCAGCATTCTTAAAATATTGCCTGTTCATTCAAAGCCTTCCTTATATGTGATGACACCAAAGGCCTCCTTCCCTGTGCACCTGCTGGGCAGATGCGAATTCCCATACATGCACTTCTTACAGTAGCCCTTTCCTTCCAGCACTTTCTGTATCTATCCTGGCCCATGCTCCATTTGTTTCCCATGACCTGCCTCTGACATGCTACTCAGAAGTGGAAAGTACATGTTAAAAGGCCTTAGGATATAAGTTCCTACTTAAAACACGTCTCCCAGGGGCAAGGACCTTGTTCAGTTATGCTTTTAATCAGTGTTTATGACTCAGTGGACACCGTGATATTTAACAAGCGTGGCTGCAGCACTCGAGCTGTGACGGTGCAGTAAACAGGCTTGATGTGATGCCAAGCGCTGCAACCACCGGCTTCACAGTTCAATTATACTTCAATGAGATTTTCTAACGCAAGTGGTTAAAAGTTCATTAACATTAACCTTTCCCATCCAGAGGCTGCATTGGGCACTCTTGACAATACCTTTGTTTCAGATTTAGATTTCCAATTACTGAATAAATGAAAAATTCAGGGGATTTGAAATGTCAAGGATGATTTGAAATAGATATTGAATTGGCTAAGAACTTTAACTCGGTCTCATGGCTAATGTTGTCTCAGTGTTCTTGTGACATATTTACTAATATTCATTCACTATTTAATGCTGATACCCTGGGAGCTAATGAAACAGCAGGACTGCATAGCAAACAGCTTTGACGAACACCACCTCAAGCCAGAATCAGGGTAGAGAACATATGTAAATTGAATTACAGGTTCAAAAGAAATGGTAAAATAGCTACAGTTGTTTGTTATTTTAGGGAAAATGACACTATCACCATCCTCAACAAGTAACAATCCATTTCAGTTTGAAGGTCACCAGCAGCTTCAGAAAATTTATAAGTATTTGTTGTCATATCTTGCAAGTGGGCATCCCACATATAGAAATCAGAGTTGGAGGGCGTTTGAGAAAGCACGAGTAGGTCACTGACACAGACTTGCGCAGGCTGGGAGGAGCAAAGGTCATCTCTGCAGCAAGTGCTGCCGGCCACGGGAATTTTATAGCAGGGCTTTGAAGTTATGGTATGAAGATCTTTCAGCAACCAGAATTCCAGGTCTCAGACTAAGGCCTGCTTGTGACGGGCGCACATTGGGTCTGTGTAGGCTCTGGGATCCAACCAGAGCAGGGGCAGAAATCCAAAGCAGATTGAAGCATCATCTGAGATGTGCTATAACAGGTGTACACCCTTCTACGGAAGCCTGGAAGAGGGATGCAGCACCACCTGGGGTCCATGGAGGCTTCTCATCAGTCAGTCCCCCAGAGGTTTCAAGAATTTTGGACACTTGTGAAATCTTAATTAAATTTCAAACAACAAAATCAAGACTTCTTCAGTTTCTTTCATGAAACAATGATTTTGCCTTAAGCCCAGTAAGAAGACGGAAACCCGGGCAGAGAGGGTAGCTCTCTGGAAAGCTTTCGTTGCTGCCTTTGGGTGCATCCCCTCTGCAAATCCCGTAAATTCCGCAGGGAGGAGCAGCCAGGGGTAGAGCTGAGAGGAAGCCCTGAGGACGAGGCGAGGACCCGAGCAGATGGGTTTCTGCCTTTCTCTGCTTGAGGTCTCCTGTCTTTTCTTTATCCCTATATCATCCCACAGTTATCGTAAGAAATGAAACCCGCAAGTCTGACTCCTTTCAATATTCATACACATGGTTGCATGAACCAGTAAATTTTCCTTATTATTACGAACTATAACAACACTCAATAACAATACCTCTGAGGCATTTGTGAAACAGGAATGAAGTCCTAAGAGAGGTCCCCAGGAAGTTCATCTTTCCTATGACACAATTCCCATCATACAGGTGTTTTGTGTAATCTTCATGATGCATGTTAGGCATGTATCATCATTCTCTCTTTATGGGTGAAAAAATGATGATATATGGAGTCATATATCATTCACTTATTCATTGAATAAATGAAGAGCTTCCATTTGCCAAGCACTAAAAACACATCTTGTGGCCAGGTACAGTGGCTCACGCCTGTAATCCCAGCACTCTGGGAGGCCGAGGCAGGGGGATCACTTGAGCTCAGGAGTTTGAGAGCAGCCTGAGCAGGAGTAAGACCCCCATCTCTACTAATAATAGAAAAACTAGCCGAGTGTTGTGGCAGGTGCCTGAAGTCCCAGCTGCTCAGGAGGCTGAGGCAGGAGGATCTCTTGAGCTCAGGAGTGTGAGGTTGCTGTGAGCTGGGCTGATGCCACGGCACTCTAGCCTCGGCACAGAGTAAGACTCTGTCTCAAAAATCCAAAATCCAAACCAAAACCATTTACCCAACAAACAAAAACACATGTTTTTATCAATGACCTCATAGTTCTAGCAGGACAGACCCACGTGTTTACCACACCATCTCCTCTCCTGGGTACAGGAGAAGTCTGGCATTCTCTGTCCCCACGTTCAGGGCACTAGTCTGGGGCCATGCGACCGAAAGTTTGGTCAATATTGAGTGAATGTGATGAAAACCATTTTTAGACCTGGCCCTGGAAGAAAATATCCCCGTATGATCTTTTTGTCCTTTCCCTGACAAACTTCCAGGGCCCAGGTGTCGTAGCTACAAAGAGGAGCCTTCTGGTCTGTGTTGATCTGTGACATGAAGGAGAGATAAGCTTCCATTGTGTTGATTTGGGGTTTAGCTTGTTATCACAGCGCAGTCTACTCAGATTTCTTATCTAAAATAAGAAGATAAGAGCCAGATACTAAGCAAGTGATTACAGAGAACAAACCTCCTTTGCTCTGAATGGAAGCGACCAGGGAGACCTACAGGAGCCCTGAGCACAGACACCCACTCCCACCTGCTCCTTCCCAGTGGGGTTTCATCTGTGACTCGGTTTGGCCAATAAAACAGATGGAAGTAATGACAGATCAGTACTGAGCCTTCCCTGATGGTGGCTTGTGTGTCTCCATTTACGCTGTCTTCCGCTGTCCCTGTAAGAGCTGAAATGAACACGTCCAGGGTGACCCCCGGGTCCTGGGAGAAAGAGAGATGGCACAGGGAGCAGATTCACACCAGAAGGGCCACCTGAGATCAGCTGACCTCCCACTGACCTCCAGACAGAAAAAGCCCCAATGGCATCAGCAGAGCCCACCCTGATCAACAGGCCCCAACAAACCCTCAGACACTTGGGCTCAGTAAACGGTCATCATTGCACACGCCTGAAATCGTGTTGTTGTTACACAGCACTGTTATGGTAATAACTAACTGATACATCTCCTCAGGGAGAAGGTGACATTTAAGTGGACACCTAACGAATAAAAAGGAGCTGTCTATGTGGGCAGCTGATAGGAAAATTCCAGGATAAAGAACAACTCAAAAGACACTAAAGCGTGCAGGTGACATGTCCTACTTCCAATAAAGTCTAAAGAACTAAATGATGGCCACTATGCCTGAGCCTAATGAACATGAAAAAAGGGGTGGCCCAGGAATAGGGTAAAGGGATCAGACTTTGTAGGCCCTCATGAGAAATTAATTTTTTAAATTTACAAGGGCCAATAGAAATTTCAGATTTTCTATTGAAGGCTAGTTCAGAGATGGGAAATGAGTTGGAAGAGAAGACAGAAATACTTGACTTGAAAATGGTGTAAACAGCAAGCACATCATCATTATTTAGCTTTATGTGCTATATGTACATATAAATGGCTTTCAGGGTGCAATGGACACCGGAGGCCCTGCAACATTGCTAGCTTGTATACCTGGGCCTCCTAGGAGGAATGACAGATAACAGGAGGTGGCCTGGGAAGCCCTGACCAATTTCACTGGACGCCACTAATCTCTCAGCCTGCACTGTAGCCCTACAGTGTGTATAAGTTCTCTTACTCAACGGTAGCTTTATAGCACCACTACACTCTTGCACCACCCGGCAGCACCGTGTACCCATCAGAGTATACAGTGTGCACAGAGCGTACAGGAATAGTGAGGAGTCATAACCTGGCAATCACAACTGAATGTCACCGGCATCTCACTGTGGCTGTCTGGGTGCTCCCTGCATTTTGTCACTTCTGAAGCAATCGTCTGTTTCCTCCTGGGTCTCTAGGAATCTAATATTACCTACTTTCAATAAAGTCTAGAAATGGCATTCTAAAACATTTTCATTACACCTTTTTGACGTAAAGGGACAGGATGAGGAAAAAGAGAACAAATATTTAATGAGTGCATTTTTTTCTACATATTATCCTCAATGATTAGAGATAATTTGTCTCAGGCTGGTTTTCCCACAGGAGGCTCTGTCTGAGACAAAGATTTGAAGATACAAAATTCCTTTGGAAGGCAACACAGGGAACACCATTGTAAGGAATGAACAGGGAGGGAAGGAACATGGTAAACTGTGCGCAGGGAAGCAGTGTCCACTCTGGGCAGCTGAGCCTGGGTCCTACTGGACTCTGGGAAGGAACACGATAAACCGTGTACAGGGAAGCAGTGTCCACTCTGGGCAGCTGAGGCTGGATCCTGCTGGACTCTGGGAAGGAACATGATAAACTGTGGACAGGGAAGCAGTGTCCACTCTGGGCAGCCGAGGACTTGGGAGGTGGAGTGGAACATGCCTCCAGGCAACCCCAGGGTTGGGTCGAGAATATAGGAATAAGGTGTCAGTGAAGCAGATGGCACCTGGGGCCACCAACCCTCTGAGCTTCCAGGCTGCCTGAACACCAGCTGAAAGGGTGATGGGGCGGTTGAGACAGTGCTTGCATTTAGATGCCAAGGGAGTACCAAGGTCAGAGGGATGTGGAGGGGCCTCAACCGCTCAGGAAACTTCTCATCTAATCTTCATTAATTGTTACTATTTCAGACCCACAATTCCCTGCCAGTTTGGTGTAAAAACACCCCATCGTGCTCTACTCTAACCCTTGTCTTTTTCCTTCTGAGCCCTAATCACAATTGTTCCTTGTCAATTTGCTTCTTTTCCTGTACATTTTCTATGTGTGTCATTACCCTGCGAGTACAGTGAAGTCCAGAACTGGGTTTATTTTGTTTCCAATGTCTAGTACGAAGTAGGAAAGGCCTGATATTTGTTCAATCAAAGAATGAAAGACACAGGGTGGGCCGTGCCATCTTCATTAACGGGCAGGAGTGCCCAGGCCATTGCTGGTCAATGGGATGAAGGGATGTCCATCCAGGTCGGCCTGACATAAACACCACAGCCTTTGCCTCGCGGTGATGAGGACACTGTGCTACTTTTTTCCTGCCTGACTCACAAGAGTCTATCATTTCCTATTTCCTACATCATTGAATCTGAACTCCTCGCCCTGACATTCTAATCCTTCTCTAATCTGGCTAGCTAGATTAGTTTTACATCTTCAAAAAGCACGTTCATGGGGTGAACAACACGTTGTTTAAAGTTGCCGACTGCTATGGTCAACAATGAGTTTCGCCTGAGCGAGGAGGGTGACGCAGGTCTGCAGAGCCCACGCCAGGAGGCTGCGTGAGTGTGAGTGCGACTTCCAGAGCAGCGGGGGGTGGGTGTGAGTGACAGGAAGCGATCACACCAGCTACAGATCACCAATCAAGGGGAGGCTGTACAGCCACCCTGTGCTCCTGTCACTGCTCTTTTCGCTCTGTGGCAACCCTGGGCCTGGGGTTCCATTCTCTTTCAAGATTCTGGAACAAAGAGTAGGTGAAACAGAGGTCTTGCCACATGTGGGCAACAGGTGATGAGAGTAAAATCTTTGTAATAGAGTAAGCAGCAGATTTAGGGTTTGTTTGTTACCTAGCGTAGCAAATCCTGTTCAGAGGATGTGGGTAATGGTGTCTTTCTCATCCTGGGAAAGTTTACAAATTAAAAGTTGAGATTTCTTTTTTTGAGACAGAGTCTGACTTTGTCGCTCTCGGTAGCACCGCTCGTAGCAACCTCTGGCTCTTGGGCTTAGGCGATCCTCTTGCCTCAGCCTCCCGAGTAGCTGGGACTACAGGCACCTGCCACAACAGATCTTAAAGTAAAGCAATCTCCACAAAGAATTTTGAATTTAATGTAGGGGGGAAAGATCTGTAAATGAGATTTAATGTGTTTATAATATTTAAAAGAATTTGACACATTAGGCCTTAGGGCTTTTAATTCCAAATTAAATGAGAAATGAATTGTTGAATTGTGATTTTTGGTTGAAATGTGCAGGAGAGGGTAACTTAGTTGGTTAACAATACGACTGTGATGCTTCAGAGAATTGGAAATTATGACACTTTGGACGTATTGATTGAATTTGTCAGAGTCGTTTTAGTCACTGGGTAGGTTTTGCTTGTTTTATCAAGCTGGGAAATGTTTAATAAAT
Source organism: Arctocebus calabarensis (assembly GCA_963573935.1). Taxonomy (NCBI): domain Eukaryota; kingdom Metazoa; phylum Chordata; class Mammalia; order Primates; family Lorisidae; genus Arctocebus; species Arctocebus calabarensis. The sequence continues at coordinate 55,631 of CAUYON010134232.1, forward strand.
AAAATATAACGTAGTTGATGACTGAAGAAACAAAAACATTTTAAAAGACATAACAGTTCGTAAAACGTTTGAAGTGATCATTAAAACTTAACCATATTCATAAATAGAATAAGTATTTTGCATGTTCCACTTTTAAAAGTACCGAAAAACTAAATTTAAGGGAAATATGCTAACTTTCAGAAAGTGAAATTTAGTATTACACATATCCATAAATAACCTTTACTCTGCACAAAAGCCATCCTATAATGCTAAAAACTTATGCAAAAATTCACTAGGAAATAGTGTTATCTCCTGTTTTATAGATAGAAGACGGAGGGCCAGAAGGATGATTCCTTGAGAAGAGATTTAGTCCACAGAAAGTGCCTAAGAAGAGCACAGCACACAACAGGTGCTCAGTAAAGGCTCACGGAACTAATCATTAAAAGGCACACAACAAATCCATTTTGTTTTATTATTATTTTACTTCCTTTTCTTTATCTCCTTCAAAAGAGAATTTGAGGACACACAACAAAAGGTATAGATGTAAACTAGTTTAAAGTAAAAATAATCATAATCATAAAAAGGAGGAAAAAAAAAGAAAAGACCTTATTATAGAACAAGTGTGCTTACTGTGACTTAGCATTGATCGTATCCGTTTGGTTCTTGGAAGAAAGGTAAAGGAGGAAGGAGATAGCTTACGAATGTTCTGCACCTGTTACAAGGACGTGCATCCATTTTGGCACAAAATTCTTAAAGGTATTTTAACCTGTTGATTATATACCATGTAACTTAGAATACCTATAAATAAGAGTGCCACATCCTTTTCTGATTCAAGTTTCAGAAATAAATGGCAAGCATTTATATAAAAGAACAAATACTGATTGAGTTGAATGTGTGGTTCTGTCCACTCTCATGTCCTTTTATGGTAGTCTTTTATGCCCATTGAAGGGCAAACCTCAAAAAGAAACTAATATATGTTAATATACACATTATATATAATAACTGCTACATATACGCACATACAAAAATATCTTTGCACAGATTTGTGAATTTGAATTATGTAATTCATTAAGGGATTCCTATAGATTATAAATTTAAGTTTATTCTTAGAATAGACCGGTAAATATGTACCTAGTGATAGTCATAAAAGTCTTAAATTATGCCATGCTCAGATAACCCAGCCAATGAGTATGATCTGAGATATAAAATAACCTTCTTTCTCAATCCCCATAGACCGAGCACTCTAAATAAAAATACCAAAGGAAATAAAATCTTCCTGTCTTTGAGTAAATGAGTTCTAACAAATCTAAAAATTCAAGTAAAATGACTAGTTTTGTTACCACAATATAAAAAGATAGCACCGATTTTACAAAACAAAGTAAATCGAGATTTGTTTTGGTCTTGAAGCCTTGCACAATGGATAATGTAAATGATCTATTTCTTTAACCACGGATAACTTTCTTAAAATGGTGCAGGAGACACTCACTCCAGTCACTTTGTTGTTGACTACATGCGAGACTTTTCAAGATTAAATAAATCAAAACAAAGTAAAAGTGAAAATGGTTTTGAGTAACAATCATAGACAATTTTACTGTCTTCTTTTCAGAATGTCCTGGCATCGCACTAGAACTAAAAGCTTTAGGAAATTAAAGGCTGGACTCCATGCAGAGACTAGTGAGCCGGAATACGCCACCTTGCGAACTTTGTTTGGTGATGGTGTAGATGGTATAGAACACCAGAACTATAAATTATGTCTGTGTAATAAACAGCGCAGTTGATCCCAGGAGGGGAAAACACATCTGGATAATGGTTAGTCATAAACTGCTCACCCTCCCCTAACTGCCGTTGATTGAAAAGAAAAAAAACAACATAAAAAGTCATTATGGATATTAAGTACACAGGATACTATCCCCAGGATACAGGCTATAATTCATATGTCATCAGAACTACTCTTCTCAATAATAAATTCCCAAGTGCTGTAACTGAATATTCTATCAGAAATCATTTTCCCTTTTTTAAAATCCACTTCTCTTCACACTTGCTCTGGATTGCATTCTTCCATACACACAGGGGTTCTTGAAAGTTGGTGAAAGGCCTTTGTGTCAAGAATGAAGGACTCAGCTTTCCATGACCTCTTTTTGCTTTCCCCTTCCCAATTAAATTACAACAAGGTTTGTTAAGAGTTTGGCTAAGGGGAAAAAAACATCCCCCAAATAAAAAGCTTAAATTAAAAATCGCTTTGTGGTTGGTGATGTTGGAACAATTATTCCACCAAAACATATCCCTGGAAATACCATTTTAGCTTAAGTATTATTAATAACAAGATGCCAGCAACAATGTTGCCAGTCACAAAAGCTGTCATGTTCGCTGTCATCTGAGGTGCCTAGCTCCAAGAGGGAGTAGTAAGAACTGATGTACTTGACAATGTGTTTTATGTCACTTGACAGTAAACTGATGGGCACGTGACTTGTCAAATGCTGTAGGTGAAAATATGTTCTGGGTCAGACACGGTGTGTGATTACGCATGAACAGAGAGGTAACATTATTCACCCTGTGGGCAGAGCGCCAAGTGACACAAAAATGCACATAGATTTTTGCTTTTAAAATAAAAAGTAAATACATGGCTTTGTTGTTGACCACACGACCTTCAAACTCACACAAAATAAAACACACTGCCTGCTCTTTGGATGCTTTTTATTTGAAATTGTAAATGAACTTACAAATCAAATTGAGAAATTAGTGACATGAATACAGACTGTCTGAACTTTGTGCTGTAAGGATACCTCATCAAGCAGTTAATACCTGTAAAATGAATTCTTTCCTTTAGCCTGTACAGTACAGGAGACGCCATTTCAAAATGATTGAGTAAATATTCTCTGTGCACTAATCTGAAAGTAAATTAAGTCAATTGTTTTCTCCAATAGCCTACTCTGATAATAGTTAAGTTTTCTTTAATTTAATAAAACTAGAGCGTCTTCCAAAGAGTCTCGAATGCATTCCTTGCTCTCAGGACTTTAACTTCATAGAAACACTTACATATTCTACATATGAAAACAGCCTTGGATCAGAGTTTTAGTTGTTAGTGGATCCATTGGCAAATGCCAAGGAACACGAATTCATAAATGGATAACTGGCTTTACAATGTTACCATTTTAATGACTTTCCTTTTAATTTAATATGGGAGATAAGAGAACAAAAATGGAAGTGTATTTTTCTAATGAAAATGACTTCTGCTAGAGTCTATTGAAGCAAAATTAATACCGCAATACTCAGTTAATAGTATTTCTGCGTTAGCAGGGTGGGAAGGGAGGTTGTATTGTCTACCCCAGAGACCCTGAGATACACTGGTGTTCTAACTTCTTAGCTACTTACATGTACAATTGATTTGACAGTTTAGACAGGAAGGAATTTAGTCTGTGCCTTTTGTCCATCATTTTGAAATCACAAGTACAATTTTATTTAGTATAATTAAAAGAACACCTTGAGCTATGGCTGCAGCTGGTCAGAAGTCAGGATGTTTACAGGGATGGTCCTGGGAAGATTGGGTAGCCGAATGCACAAGAGCGAAACTGGATCCCTGCCTCTCACTGTACACAATTAACTCAAGATGGAATAAAGACGTAAATGTAAGTCCTGATGCCACAAAAAGTTTAGAACAAATCTTGGGAAAACCTCTTCTGGACATTGGCATAGGCAAAGTGTTTATGACCAAGACCACAAAAGGAAACACAATGAAAACGAAAATAAATAAGTAATACTTCATGAGGCTAAAAAGTTTCTGCACAGCAAAGTAAAGAACCAACAGAATAAATAAACAACATGTAGAATGGGAGTGTTTTCAACAACCTCACTGCAAACTACACATCCAGCGAAGACTAATCTAGAATCTACAAGGACTTAACAGGAATCAGCAAGGACAAAACCAATAATCTCATTAAACAGTGGGTAAAAGAAACAGAAATTTTTAGAAAGAAGATATAATACTGGTCAGGAAACATGAAAAATTCTCACCATCACTAATCATGGGACACTACCTTCCCCTGTTAGAAATTTCATTATTAAAATATCAAAAAACAACAGATGAGGGCACCGATGTGGTAAAAAGGGAACCCTGACACACGGTCAGGAAGAAAGTAAATTGGTACAGGACCTCTAGAAAGCGGGATGGAGGTTCCTCAAAGAACTAAAGCAGACCCACCCCTGGATCCAGCAATCTCACTACTGGGTATCAGCCAAAAGCAAAGACGTTATTCTGTCAAAAAGACACCTGCTCCACTGCAAAGACATGGAATCGACCTAAGTGTAGATAAAGAAAATGTGGTCTGTACGAACCACAGAGTACTACTCAGCTACAAAAATAATTAATGTCTTTTGTAGAAACTGGAAACCATTATCTCAAATGAAGTATCTCAGGAACAGAGAAACACATGTCATGTGTACTTGCTTCTAAGCGGGGCTAAGTGTGGGTACACCTGATCACAAAGAGTGCTTAGCAGATTTTGTAGACTCAGCACGGAGGAAGGTAGGGAGGGACAAAGAATCAAAACTAGCTATCAGGTAAAATGTATACCATTCAGGGGATTGGCACATCGAAAGCCTTGCCAGCATTATTATGCAATTCATCCACATACCAAAAAACCACGTGTATACCCTAAATCTGTTGAAATATAAAAGGGATCAGAGTGATGAAAGAGGGGGTGAATTTGTGAAAGGGCATCTAGAGAGAGAAGGTTCTGAAGGAACACACATGATGTGAAGCTCAGGCCTTCCCTCTGCCTTCTGGAACCTTCCCCTGACACATGGCTTTGCCCTCCCCGGCCTCATTTAACAGCACTAGGCACTCTCAGATGGGACAAGATGTGCTAATTGCTAGAAAAGCCAAGTAGCCATGCACTTAAGCCACATCCGCCAATTTCAGTTTTCATCGGTAATAAACCTAAATAGCAGATTTTAGTGACTCAGCCCTTGGTGAAGGTTTTGGCAAATCCAGGGCACATGGCTGTGGGCTTTTAGCTTCAGCTACTCAGGATCCTGACGTTGGGGTCTGTTATAGCTCACAGCAGTTTTATTACTGAGCCAGTGGTCGTGCAGAAGGAACTGTTCTATCGTGCAGGTATTGGCCCTGCCGGCCTTCACAGATGCAGGCCAGAGTTTGGCTGCTGGAGTCTGATCTTGGGCTTTGCGCTGGATGATCACCGAACACCAGCCCTGATTGTGTGATTCAGAGAACTCTCATCATGGTTCTCTTGCAGAAGAGCGGTGGATTTTATTAATAAACAAATGAAAAACAGTAGCAAGCTCTCACTATAAAGAGAATCTGCCCCCTCCTAGGTGGTATTGAAAAGGTAATAAGAAGTTATTGGAATGATGGCACACCTAAAGGCTAAGAAGAGAAATAACAAAGCCTGTGTTGGCAACACGTGGCCTTTAAAAATTAAGTTAGTGTAGGGTGCCCAGGAGGAACTGCAATGCTGCAAAATGAAGCAAGCCACAGTTTTATTATTAGAACAGAAGCAGTGGGAATTTTTCAAAAAAGGGAAAACTGGCTGATTACATTGGAGGAAAAGAAACATTTCTTTAGGAGAAATGCTGAAATTTTATAGCATATATTAGACAGCTGTGAAATAGTGAATGAAATCTTGAAGGCTGGGAGAAATATATATTAAAATGAAATAGATAGAGCCAGGCTTGATCACTCTTGAAAAGAAAAGTGGAAAAATGAGAAATGTCTCTGCTGGTACCAGGTCAAAAATTTGTCCCTGGAACCTAAAGAAATCTAAGTGAATGTCAGAGAGAGGATTTCATAAAGGAAATGTCTGGGAGGAAGCTCCAATGGGGCCAGAAGGGGGGAGCCTCTATATAGACGTGGCCTTCTAAACCTGGGTGAAGAGTCCAGAAAATTTAGACAGACTTAAGGAGGAGGCAGGAAGTCAAAAAAAATATTTAAAGCATTTTAGTGGGTTTCAAAGTGAGAAAATCACGCTAGGGGAAGACACAGGTATTGCCTTGCTCAAAGGGAACACACCAAAATGTAAACATATTCTGAAAAATCCAGTATAATAAGATGTATCATGAGAGCCATATTACAGGAAGAGGCAGACAAAATAATAAGATTAAGTTCAGACTCGGGTTTGATACTGACATCATCGGGAATTTCCTCCTGGACAGGATTATCTGACCCAGGAGCTGGGGATGTATAAGATTTCTTTCCTTTTTTGTTTTTTGAACAGTAGAGTCTTTTGTAACACTGAGAACTTATTGATTTCTTGTCTCTCAAATGGGAGACCCCATGGGTCCACATTTGAGGAAACATGTTAGAAAAGTATGTTTGGTTCTAAAAGCCATGAACAACCAAAAAATAAGAAATGTACTAGGAAACAGTACTAATTTTACATTGGCAAAGAAAGAAAGAGGTCAATCATGAGAATAGTTTAAACCCTTAGGAACTCAGTGCAGACCTCCTACGATAGGGTTGCCAGATTCAGAAAATGAAAATCAAGGAAATCTGTGATGGTTCGTTTCCTATGTCAGTTTGGCTGGTTTGTGGTGCTCAGATACTTGGTCAAACCTTATTCTGGATGTTTCTATGAGGGTACCTTTAGAATAGACTATACTTTATATCAGTATACTCAGAGTAAAATAGATGGCCCTGCATGATGAGAATGGGCCTCACCCATCACTTGAAGGCATTAACAGAAAAAGATGGACCTCTTCCCAGAAAAAGGGAATTCTGCCAGCAGACGGCCTTCGGAGTTAAACTCAACTCCTTCTCCCTCGGTCTCCAGCCTGCCAGGCTGCCCTGCAGATGTCAGGCTCACCAGCCTCCAAAACCACGTGAGCCAACGCCTTAAAATAAATCTATCTCTGTCTAGAAAAACACACATCCTATTGGTTCCATTTCTCCCGAGAACCCTGACTAATGCAGAAACTCAGTCAAATTCAAGTTTCAAATAAGCAAAGAATAATTTTTTTAGTATAAGTGTGCCCTGAGTACTGCATGGGACAAACTTACACTCAAAAATTGTTGCTGATCTGAAATTCTATTTTAACCACGTGTCTTTTATTTCGTATGGCAACCCTACCCTAAAAGCTGTTGAACAACAGAGAGAAATAAAACACTGTTCCTATTTCACTTCTGTGGAAAACACAGCAGGAAGAATCCGACTATTGAGGAAAGTGCGTTTCCTGAAAGAGCAGACAGACGCTTACCCTACCCCACCCTCCCTAGAGGCCCACACTTCCGAAACACGGGTGGCTGCTTTAGTCAGAGTATGTTGAGGTTAATTCCTCAGGTGAAACGGAGGAGAATGACCCATGTTGTATAAGCATCAGTAGTTCCACAGCAGCACACCGGGCAACAGCCACCAGGGCTCCCGGACCAAAGACAGCGACTCACCAGACTTGGTAGAAAACACGCCTTTGGATGATGGGTCAAAGGGGAAATTTTTGTTTTTAACTTTTGGAAATATTGCAGGGGAAAGCGAGGCACTCACTGCAAATGGACTCTGATGACTTGGATGTTCACAACCGCAGGTTTCTAAACTCTGAAGAAATGTACAATGATCTTCATAAGCAACATGTGTAGACGACTATTCTCCCACATATCACAAGGCACCGACATCGGCCTCAGGACGCGAGCGCTCTGCCAGGCGCATTTAAACACCCAAGTCGCAGATTCCGGACAATTAGTGACGGGCACAGCTCTTTCACACCGTGTCGTATGTCACCCTCTGTGCAAACTTGTTTTACTCTCCCTACTTGAAACTTCCCTAGGTTTTAAACACTATAAATCTGCCCCATTTTTCCATAGTATGAATTAACTTCTGGCAAGGGTGTCCAACCTTTTTCTTCTCTCCACATTGGAAGAAGAGGAGCTGTCTTGGGCTATATATTAAATACACAAACACTAGAGAAAGCTGATGATTAAAAAGCAGTCCATGCATAATTTTTGCAATATCTGACACTACATTAAGAAAACATCCTCAGTAATTAGCATGTGGCCCACAGGCACAGATTGGACACTTCTTAGTTTTTTTTTTTTAATGTCTGCTTCCTCCAATGAGAATATGTTAATATAACAACTCTGTTGGGAATGGGAATGTTTGTGTTTTATTTATTTTAGATTTTTGCCTGCTGTGCTTTGGTTACAGTTTTAGACATCTCCAGAGAACTACATATATAAATGAGATTTATTGTAAAAAATTGATCCATGCACTCGCAGAGGCTGAGAAGTTCCAGAATCTGCTGCGTGCAACCTGGAGACCCAGGAAGGCCAGGGGTGCAGTTAGAAAGCAAATCCCAGTGCACACCGGCCAGCCCAGGAGCAGCAGGGCAGGCAGCTCCTGCCGTCGGGCAGAGCCGAGTTCAGCCATCCTCCAGATCTGTTCCACTCGGGTCCTCAGGAGAGGACGGTCTCTCCCCATGTGAGGGGGGGCCATCTGCTTTAGGAAGGGCCCACAGTGGGGGGACTCTCATTTTAAATGCTAATCTATCCTGGGAACCCTCACAGACACAATCGGGAATAATGTGTAACCAGATACCTGAGCACCCCACGTCCTAGTCAAGTTGACATATAAAATTAGCCGTCACACCAAGGATCACCCTGGAGAGGGAGCAGGATGGAGCATATAGTCTATCGAGACTGGTTGAATAAATGAATGTAATCTGGTCATATTGCAGGTCTGATGACTCCATGGGACATGGTCTGAGATGACAGCAGGACATAAATGAAGTGCCAGGGCTGGTTCAGAGTGTCATGGAATTAGATCTACCCTCAGCGAGCCCAGGAGGACCCAGGAGGAGGCAGGGCTGATATCTGGGTAAAGGCTGCCCTAATAAATGCCCCCCAACTCCAGTTGACGAAGGTCCTAATGTTTAAGGCCAGTGGCTTGAGAGATAAAAATCCCAGTAAATGCAGAATACAAATGTCTTCATACAATAACT
>CAUYON010134234.1:0-37328 GCA_963573935.1 Arctocebus calabarensis
GGCGGGCGCCTGTGGTCCCAGCTACTTGGGAGGCAGAGGCAGGAGACTCGCTTGAGCCCAGGAATTGGAGGTTGCTATGTGCTGTGATGCCATGACACTCTATCCAGGGTGACAGCTTGAGGCTCTGTCTCAAAAAAAAAAAAAAAAAAAGAGCTGAAGAGATATCGGTACTCTCATGCTCCTAACATTATTCACAATGGCGAAAGATGGAAATAAACCTGAAAGTCCATTGACAGGTGAATGGAAGCAAAATGTGATATGTGAATAAAATGGAATGTTATTCAGCCTTTAAAAAAAATAAAATGCCAATACATGCTACAACATAGATAAACCTTGAGGACATTATGTTAATAAAATAATCCAGTTATAAAAGACAAACATTGTACAGTTTCACTTCTATATCAAGGTCTCTGGAGCTGTTAGACTCAGAAAAATGGAAGCAGAATGCTGGTTGCCAGGGGCGGGGCAGAATAAGGAGTTGTTTAATGGGTATAGAGTTTCTGATTTGAAAGAGAAAAAAGTTCTTGACATTAGTTACACAACAATGTGAATACACACTTAAAAATAGTTAAGATGATACATTTTGTGGTATGTGTATTTTACCATAACTAACTTTTTTTAAAAAAAGAAAAGAAGGACGGAGTGGCTTTATTAACAGCAGATGTAATAGTTTTCAAATTTTATAATACCTTTTTCAAAGGTATTATCAGAGAAAGGCATTTCATAATAATGAAAGAGCCAATGCATCTGGAAGCCATAACAATTATAAATGTATATGTGTCTAATTAGGAACTTTAAAATTCAAGAAGCAAAAATTAAAAGACTTAAACAGAAAGGGACAATATTACAATTATTGCTGAAGATTTTGTATCTGTGCTAAAACAATTGATCAAATATAATAATACAAGAAAATTCCAAATATTTAAAGATTAAACCACCCACTTCTAAATAATCCATAAGCTAGAGAAAGAAGATCAAGAGAAATATTTTGAACTGAGTGATAATGAAAACACAGCATATTAAAATTTGTAGGATGCAGCTTAAACTATGTTTAAGGGGAAATTATAACTTTTAACACTTTTAAAAAGGGAAATACCTAAAACTAATGATCTAAATGTTTCACTTTACATAAGTAGAAAAAAAGAACAAGTGAAATACAAAGTTAATGGAAGGAGGAAACAAAGGTAATAGAAGAATTCAATGAAATAGAAAAAGGACAAAGAAAGGAGAAAACCAATGAAACAAAATCTTTAAGAAGATTAAAAATGGTAATAATACTGTAGCTAAAACGTTCAAGGAAAAAGCTAAAAACAAATTATTAATATCATAATGAAATAGGGTATATCACCACTAGAGCGCCAACAGGCATTAAAGGATAAGGAAATGTTAAGAACAAGTTTATGCCAACACCCTAGAAAGCAAAAGAAACGGAAACATTTCTTTTTTTTTTTCTTTTTTTGTGATTGTCGGGGAATCATTGAGGGTACAATGAGCTAGGTTACACTGTTTGCGTTTGCTGGATCAAGTGCTTCTATTAATAGTGTCCTGCCCCCCAAGAAGTGTGTCATACACTGTGACCCCACACCCCCCTCCCCACTGCCCTCTTGCCCCTCTCCCATACTCCCCTCCCCAGACCAAGTATTAGCATCAATTGTCCTCCTATCAGAATTGAGTACATTGGATTCTTGCTTATCCATTCTTGTGATGCTTTACTAAGGAGATTGTATTTCAACTCTATCCAAATTAATACAAAAGATGTAAAGTCACCATCTTTTTAGTGGCTGTATAGTATTCTGTGGTATACATTTATTACAGTTTGTTAAACCATTCCTGGATTGGTGGGTATTTAGGTTGTTTTCACAATTTGGCAATTGTAAATTGAGCTGTAATAAATAGTCTAGTGCAAATGTTTTTATAATAAAATGATTTTTTTTTCTTCTGGGTAGATGCCCAGTAATGGGATTACAGGATCAAATGGGAGGTCTAGTTTGAGTTCTTTGAGGATTCTCCATACTTCCTTCCAAAAAGGTTGTCTTAGTTTGCAATCCCACAAGCAGTGTAAAAGTGTTCCCTTCTTTCCATATCCAAGCCAGCACCTGCATCTTTGAGACTTTATGGTGTGGGCCATTCTCACTGGGGTTATGTGATATCTCAGGGTGGTTTTGATTTGGAATTCTCTGATAATTAGGGATGATAAGCATTTTTTCAAATGCTTGTTAGCCATTCCTCTGTCTTCTTTAGAGAACGTTCTATTCATCTCACTTGGTTGGCTTTTGTTGTTGTTGTTGCATAATGTGAGATCTCTGTGAATTCTGGTCATCAAGCTTTTGTCCGATTCATAATATGCAAATTTTTTTTCCATTCTGATGGTTGTCTATTTGCTTTTGTTATCTCCTTAGCTGTACAGAAGCTGTTCAGTTTAATTATGTCCCATTTGTTTATTTTTGTTGTTGTTGCAATTGCCACTGGAGTCTTCTTCATAAAGTCTTTCCCCAGATCGTGTGTTTCCCCAGATCAGGTGTTTTCCCCTCACTTTCTTTGAAGATTTTTATTGTTTCATTCCTTATATGTAGATGTTTTATCCATCTTGAATCAATTTTAGTGAGTGGAGAAAGGTGCAGGTCCAGTTTCAGTCTTTTATGGTTATCCAGTTCTCCCAGCACCATTTATTGAATAGGGAATCTTTTCCCCAGTGAATGTTCTTGATTGGTTTATCAAAGATCAGGTGGCTGTAAGATTTTATTTTCATAAAATAAAAGGGCCTTGTTTGTTTTACTAAGAATTGCCTTAGCTATACAGGGTTTTTTCCTGCTTCCATACGAAATGAAGAATTATTTTTTCCAAATCTTGAAGGTATGATGTTGGGATTTTAATTAGGATTGCATTGAATATTGATGCATTGAATCTGTAGATAGCTTTGGGAAGTATAGACATTTTAACAATGAACATGGTATGTTTTTCCATTTGTTAATATCTTCTGCTGTTTCTTTTCTTAGGGTTTCATAGTTTTCTTTATAGAGGTCCTTCATCTCTTTTGTTAGGTATATTCCTAGGCATTTCATTTTGTTTGATGCTACTAAGAAAGAAAGCTTGGTTAGCTTCTCATCTTCACTGTTATTGGCATATACAAAGGCTACTAATTTGTGGACATTGATTTTATATTCTGAAACATATCTGTATTTTTTGATGACTTTGATGACTTCCTCGAGTCTTGTGGTTGAGTCTTTGGGGGTTCTCTAAGTATCATATTGTCAGCAAAGAGGGAGAGTTTAACTTCCTCTGCCCTCATTTGAATGCCCTTTATTACATTCTCTTGCCTGATTGTGTTGGCTAGAACTTCTAGCACTATATTGGATAGTAGTGGCGATAGAGGACACCTTGTCTTGTTCCAATTCAAGTGGAAAAGCTTTCAGTTTTACTCCATTCAGTATAATACTAGCTATAGGTTTGTCATAGATAGCTCAGATCAGTTTAAGAAATGTGCCACCTGTGCCTATATTCTTCAGAGTTCTAATTAGAAAAGGATGTTGAAGTTTATTGAATGCTTTTTCTGCATCTATTCAGAGGATCATATGGTCTTTGGTTTTGCTTCTGTTGATATGGTGTTATGTTTATGGACTTCCGTATGTTAAACCAGCCTTGCTTTCCTTCCCTGGGATGAAAACTACTTGATTGTGATGTATGACTTTTTTAATGATAAACTGTAATCTGTTGGCTAGGATTTTATTGAGAATTTTTGCATCTATATTCATTAGTGAAATTGGTCTATAGTTGTCCTTTTTAGTTGGATCTTTTCCTGGTTTTGGTATCAGGGTGATGTTTGCTTTGTAGAATGTGTTAGGGAAGATTCTTTCCTTCTGATTTTTTGGAATAATTTCTGCAGTGTGGGAATAAGCCATTCTTTGAAGGTTTGATAGAATTCTAGTGTGAAGCCATCTGGACCAGGGCATTTTTTTTTTATTGTGGAGAATTTTTATTGTATCTTTGATCTCAGTGCTTGAAATTGGTCTGTTCAGGAGATCTACCTCTTCCTAACTAAGTCTATGGAGAAGGTGTGATTCCAAATATTGATCCATTTCCTTCACATTGTCAAATTTCTGGGCATAGAGTTTCTTGTAGTAATTAGATATAATCTCTTGTATCTCTGTGGCATCTGTTGTTATTTCCCCTTTATCATTTCTGATTGAAGTTATTAGAGATTTTGCTTTTCTATTTCTAGTTAGTCTGACCAAAGGTTTATCTATTTTATTTATTTTTTTCAAAAATCCAACTCCTTGTTTCATTAATTTTCTGAATGATTCTTTTGTTTTCAATTTCATTAATCTCTGGTTTAATTTTGGTGACTTCTTTTCTTCTTCTGGGTGTAGGGTTAGAGTGTTCTTACTTTTCCAATTCCATAAGATGATTTGTGAGTGTGCTGATGTGCTCACTTTCTGTTTTTCAAAGTCAGGCATCTAGCACAATAAATTTTCTTCTCAGGACTACTTTTGCTGTATCCCACAGGTTTTGGTAACTTGTGTCTTCATTGTTGTTATGTTAGATGAAATTAACAATTTCCTCTTTTATTTCTTCCTAAACCCAACTATCATTCATCATAAGGTTGTTTAATTTCCAAGACTTTGTGTGGGGGTGAAAATTTTTGTTGAAATTGAGCTTTACCTTTATAACCTTATGGTTGGAGAAGAGACATGGTATAATTTCTATTCCTTTAATTTTGCTGAGGTTTGATTTGTATTCAAGGATGTGATCTATGTTGGAGTATGTGCCATGAGCTGATAAGAGAAAAGTATATTCTTTTGCTTTGGGATGGTGTATTCTGTATATGTCTATGAATCCCATTTGTTCTAGGATCATATTTAAGTCTTTTGTATCCTTGTTTAGTTTCTGCTTAGAGGATTGGTCCATTTCTGTCAGAGGGGTGTTTAAGTTCCAACTATTATGGTGTTATGGGAAATCATATTGCTCAGACCCCTCAAGGTCTCTTTCCTAAATCTGGGAGCATTTAGGTTGGGTGTATAAATGTTAAAAATTGAGAGTGGTGCCTGTGGCTCAAAGGAGTAGGCCATTGGCCCCATATACTGGAGGTGGCAGGTTCAAACCCAGCCCCAGCCAAAAAATAAATAAATAAACAAATGTTTAAAATTGAGATGTCTTCTTGGTGCATTTTTCCTTTGACCAGTATGAAGTGTCCATCTTTGTCTTTCTTAACTAAAGTTGCTTTGAATCCACTTGTATCTGAGAATAAGATTGCAATCCCTCCTTAATTCTGATTTCCATTTGCTTAGAATACTGTTTTCCATTCCTTAACCCTGAGTCTTGATTTGTCCTTCAGGGCTAGGTGTGTTTCCTGGAGACAGCATATGGTTGGCTTGTGTTTTTTTTGCCCAATCAGCCAGCCTGTGCCTCTTCAGTGGGGAATTCAATCTATTGACATTTATTGAGAGTATTGACAAGTGTGGTGGAATTCTATTCATATTATCATAAGATATTCTGTCATATAGCTTTATCCTTTGTGGTTCTAGATGTTTACTTTGATGGTGGCCCATTGTGGTGTTCAGTATTGATAATTGGTCTAAGTATTTCCTGTAGAGCTGGTCTTCTTGTGGTGAATTTCCTCAGTGCTTATATATCTGCAAAATATTTGATTTCTCCATCATTTTTGAAGCTGGGCTTAACAGGATACAGGATTCTGGGATGAAAATTATTTTGTTTAAGGACATTGAAGGTGAATGACCATGGTTTTCTGGCTTGGAAAGTTTCAGCTGAAAAGTCTGCTGTTATCCTAATGATGCTGTCCTTGTAGGACAACTGGCACTTTCTCCTAGATGCTTGCAGGATTTTCTCTTTCATCTTGATTTTGGACAGATTCATTACAATGTGTCTTGGAGAGGCTCTGTTAGAGTGGAGATGACCAGGGGCTCAGTATCTTTCTGAAAGGAGTGTGTCAGGATCTTTAGTAAAACTTGGGAAGTTTTTGTTTAATGTAGTCTCTGGTAGGACTTCCATACCTTTGGGAAGGATGCCCCTTCAAGGATTCCTATTATCTGCATGTTTGAATGCTTTATGGAGTCTTATAGTTCTCTAAGCATCTGCTCTGATTTATCTATCTTTTTTTCTGACTCTGTAACTATCCATGTTAACTCAAAGACTTTATCCTCTAACTCTGATGTTCTTTCTTCTCCCTGGTCTAATCTATTTTGATACTTTCTACTGCTTCTTTACATTCCCTGATTGTCTCCTTCATTTCCTTAAGCAAATCCATGTCTTTTCTATATTCTACATATCTCTTGTCCAACTTTTGGTATGCACAGACCTTTCTTTCTTTCTTTCTTTCTTTCTTTCTTTCTTTCTTTCTTTCTTTCTTTCTTTCTTTCTTTCTTTCTTTCCTTCTTTCTTTCTTTCTTTCTTTTTTTTTTTTTTTTTTTTGCTAGTCCTCTTTGTTTATTTACTGTGTGGTCCAAGACAACTCTTATTCTTCCAATGTGCACCAGAGGAGGGAAAAAAGGTTGGATACTGCTGGTGTGGAGCAAACCAAATGCAAAAGACAAAAGAAACACTCTAAGTTTGCAATGAAGCCAAGCTTTGGAAACGTGATATAAATGCAGAATTTGAGTCACCTCTGACAGGATTTCATGGACAAACTCATGTTCTCTGTCCTGTACAAAGTTTTTCTTTTCTGTTATGTCAGAGTAATTTATGATCTCTGGAATCCTTCCATTTCTGATGATTCATGGAGCATGAGTCTGATATTATCTTATAATAAAATTACTTTCATGTAACTATCACCCCACACTCTGTCAGGGACCAATTAATGTGTCCACCATGGGTAAGAAGACTTGTCATATACCACCTCCCCCATCCCTTGTTTTCTGAGCACTGTTAAATACTTTACAAATATTATATTGAAGCATCATAAAAGCTACCAGAAGTGAAAACTACTTTCTCCATTCCGTGGAAAAGAAAGCCCAGTGCCTTGCATCCATTCCTGAGAGCTCTGGTCCACAACACATCTGGGCTACACAGCCAGACTTTCCATCACACACGGTCTGTGTTTATCTTCACACACCACCTCAAAACCAGCCAGTCCCTGGGACATGCCTACCACAAATCAGCTTCTTAATAAACATTTTTACAAACTTAACAAAAATGAGACATGCCAAATTGGCAGACTACAGTGAAAAATAGGGAGGCTGTTTTTAGATAGCTGTCAAGCTGAAGGTGTGTCTGAATTGAAGCAACAGAGCTGCTCAAGGGGCAGCCATGTTTGGAAATAAACAAATTATTTACCTGTCCATACTCAGAGAAAATTGTGTTAGTCATTTGTCATTTTTAATACATGTAAGACAACAGTATAAAAATCTACATGATAATTAACCTATGGCTTTAAATTTTTTGATGATTAGCTATCGAGTCATTGTGAAATAATCTATAATTTTTATCATAGCAAAAATCATCTTCAAATGCAAATATGACTATCTTACTCATTGCTTAAAATTCTTCACTGAATTGTCACCTATACTGTTTTAGTGAGTTCCCAGAGAGACAGAGCTCATAGTATGCACAATGCTGTACTCCTAATAATAGCTACTCAACAAAGGACCATAGACTTGCCAGTGGTCTCATAGACTAAAATGGAACTGAAAACTTCCTACAGCCTGGTGACATCTTGATGAACCTGATCCTGTGTAGACCTGGTTATTGAAAGTATTTATGTATTAATTTTTAACCAAAAGGTTTTTTTAAGTTTATTAAGTAAAAAAAGATACAGTAGGCTAAAGTTAATTTGTCATTGAAAAAGAAATGTATTTTCAATAAATTTAGTGTAGCTTACGTATACCCTGTTTGTAACATGCGCAGCCTGTACAGTTATGTCCTGGGTCTTTGCATCCACGCACCACTCACTCACTGACTCACCCAGGGCAGTTTCCAGTCTTGTGTGCTCTGTTCACTGTAAGTGCCCTCCACAGCAGCACCATTTTCTTACTTTTGACACCATATTTTCACTGTATTTTTCTATGTTTAGGTACACAGATACTTACCATCGTATTACAGTTGCCTGTAGCATTCAGTACAGTAACACCTTGTACAGGTTTCAGGCTGGACCTACATCCTCAGGGTGCAGCAGCCGGAACCATCTGTGTTCGTATTAGATGCTCAGTGATGTTCGCACCACAATGAAATCACCTAATGGTGCATTTCTCAGAAGGTGTTCTTGTCATCAAGCCATACAAGACTATACTTGTTTTCCTAGCCTCCCTTGCAAAAGGACATTGGCTTGTTACCTAGAACACTGATAACCAGTGATAAAACCACCATCATCTTGGTCAACCCAGCCTTAGTTTACTGTGTAGCCCACGTGTGCAGCACACTACACCATGTAACACACTCTGTGAATGGAATATGTGCAGAAATGATCTCCCCCCATCATCCTCCATTTTCATTGTCTACCTCTTATCTTCCAACAGATAATGCTAGGGTGATGTTGAAGCTTCCATATGGAAGAGCTGCAAGATGGCAGTGGCTGAGGCAGTATCACACAAGTGGAGCACATGCTATCTCCCATGTGACTGTAACAGGCTTGTTACAGATGCTGGATAGTGTGAGCATCAAAGTCTGTGTAACTGTAAAAGGACTTGGGTGGGACAGGAGGTGCTGGGTAGTGTGAGTGTACAAAGTCCTCGTAACTGTAACAGGCGTCAGGGATACAGGAGGTGCTGGGTGGTGTGAAGGTACAAAGTCCCTATAACTGTAACAGGTGTCAGGGGTATAGGAGGTGCTTGGTGATGTGAGTTTACAAAGTCCCTGTAACTGCAACAGGTGTCGGGGGTACAGAAGGTGCTGGGTGGTGTGAAGGTACAAAGTGCCTATAACTGTAACAGGCATCAGGGGTACAGGAGGTGCTGGGTGGTGTGAGTGTACAAAGTCCCTGTAACTGTAACAGGCGTCTAGGGTAGAAGAATTGCTGGGTGGTGGGTGATGTGAGTGTACAAAGTCCCTGTAACTATAACAGGTGTCAGGGGTACAAGAGGTGCTGGGTGATGTTAAGGTACAAAGTGCCTATAACTGTAACAGGCGTTAGGGGTACAGGAGGTGCTGGGTGGTGTGAGTGTACAAATTCCCTGTAACTGTAACAGGTGTCGGAGGTACAGGAGGTGCTGGACCAATTAGGTGTTAGGATACAGATTCCTTGACTTCTCATTTCAGGTCAACTTTAAGAGAGTTGTTCACATATTTCACTATTAAATTGAAAAGCATCACAGTTTTATTTCTGGCTTTCTTTCTCAAGCTGTTTTTTCCTTCAATAATAAAGTCACTGTATCTGTGGGCCGATTTGTGGGAAGCAATGACAGAGGCAGCTGGCATGACTGAGGCAAGTTTCCTGGGCCCACTTATGATGCCGGAGGCATCTGGATTTTCCATGGGCTGGAGATGGGCTATTTACTTCCTGGTCGTAGAGGCCAGAGTGGAAACAATTGAAATTACTGCCTCTAGGAAATCTGACTACTCATTAAGCCACTCACATACTGTTGGATACATTTAGGCATGGTGGCTAGAGCAACTCTGGGGGAGAGGGGGCTGCGTCTTAATTTTTTTTTGTATTTTCCCACAAAAGGAGGTAAAACACTTTTCACATAATTGAATCTGAGTAAATATTTCTTTGCATAGTCCCCATAATCTTTACTCACCATCACTCTTTTTGATTTGATTTAATTCTACATGCTATGTGTTTCGTGTTATGTTATGCAATGTTACTGACGGGGTCTTCTATGTTGCCCAGGCTGGACTTAAACTCCTGGGCTCGAGTGATGTTCCCTCCTCAGACTTCCGAGTAGCTGGGACGACATTGTGCCTTTACTTCTAACACTCTGAAAACTGGGAGGAGAGACCTTGGAGCCCACTGGGCAGAAAGAAATGAGCTCTTGAAGGAGCCAGGTGCCCAGAAGGAAAGAAGAAACCTCTGGTCTGGAGTAAGATAAGATAGCAAGTGAAAGCCAGGCTGGATGTGGAGACACAGGGGCGTTTCCTGGGGTTTGCCAGGGTTCACTGGAAGGGAATCAGGAGTTTGGACTTTCCATAGTGAAGCAGGAGTGGGACAGAATCTTTGGGATTGAGATGTCATCTGTCAGTGTGACATAGTCATGGGGGAGTCCCAGCTGACTTATCAGCGATGTGTAGACGGGAGGTGTCCTCTCTGGCTCCTCTGCAGAGGAAAACGTGTCACTGGGCCACTGCAGGAAGGTGCTCTGGGTCTCTGCTGAGAGTCCGCAGGAAGGGATGTTTCTCAGCATGACTGTCATCTTTGCCCTGCTTCTGAAAAGATTCATAGAGAAGTAAGAAGAGCCAGCAATGCGGCTGTGCTCTTTAGTTCTGTCACTGGAGATTACACAGATGCTGACTGATCGCCTGTCCTCCTGTTTCCAAAGCAAATGAACAACTTTGGAAAATGCCCAGGAGAGCTTTGGGGTTCCATGCTCATGTGACAATGAACGTATCTGACTCTGTATCTCAGACATAGAGATGACAAGCTGGTCTGGAGGTTGAAAACATAAATTTGTGAACTTCTGCAGGAGCCATGAAGGCTAAAGGTTCTCAACTTCCAGCCTGTGCTTCTGACTGGAAATGTAGCCCACGTCCTTTTACTTGTCAGAGCATCCATGTCTCTGAGCGTATTTTTCACTTTTGCCTCATTAAATTTAGTCAAAAGGCTGGTATTCAACTAAAAAAAAAAAAGAAAAGAATTTCTGGAGCATTTAAAAAGAATCCTTAAAAGTTCTGCCATCTGTTTCTGAATCATTCAGGAAGCCAAGTGAAGAAATGCAAACCTTCCTTGTAAAAGCTCTAACGGACCAGCAGCTGTGCTCCCTGAGGTCCCGAGGCCGGCTTTGTCAGGCACATCTCTTGCTTCTTGACTCTGGGGTTCCAATCCTGCTCTGATTCCAATTTCCACTTGATAATAAGCAAGTGATATGCTTAGTGCCATGAGTCCTGGGGGCATTTGGAAATACACTAACATAACTGGACAAAGAGCTATGGGCAGGTGCGAAGTGAATTCCATGGAGATCATCTGTGCAGCATTTTCTTCTGGCTTCACTTCATTTTGTGTGTCCTTGAAGTGTCCAGAGTTCCCCTTCAATATCTAAGATATTTTCTATTTGCTCGCAATTCAACATTCATCAGTGAAAGTCCCCTCTCTGAGACACAGAGAGGAGCTGACACGTGCGTCCGGCTCCCTCGCTGACCTTCCTCTTCAGGTGCCTGATGAGGAAAGCTTGCCCTCTCGTTTCCGAGTGCCTTCTTTACATCTGTGGGATTTAGCAAATGATGCTTGACAACCCTTTCCCATAACTTCTAACTACTAAAATGCCCTCTCTGTAAGTCATGCTTTCTTTTTAACTTTACTCTGGGAGTTTTAGATTTATGTTCCATACCCTGCTAAAAAGAAAGATGTTTCACAATTTGAAAATGAAGCCTACTTCACACAGAGGCAAAACTCAGTGTGGCGGAGTCACCTGGCACACAGGGTCCAGGAGGGCCTGACTTCACCTGCCCCCGGGAGGACCTGCCCACTCTCAGGGCCGAGCTTCCCCACAGCCGTCCAGATCTGTCTCATAAGGAACACAAATGGACTCTGGCTGGCTTAGCCCCCACTACAGGGCAACTTCCGTGGAAGGAAATTGGAGAGCAAAGGTAGAAAAGAATAGTTAAAAACAAAACTATAAGAGAAGAAAGCGTGGCGGAGGCTTCTGCATTCTATGGACTTCCTGTAAATAACGGAGCCGCACCAACTCTTGTCCTCAGGTCTGGGTTCTCTCTACATCTCAAACTCCCAGAATGGTCCACCTTGGTTAATTGTCTGCTCCTAAGGCAATTATGGCAGAATCCTAGAAGATAGACTCAGTCCTTGGAACCCCTCCTGTGGACAACAGCTTGCACAAGTTTGGGTCCTCTAGGAAGCAGTTGCCAGGAGTTACTGGGGAAAAAACCTGAAGGGTAAAGGGGAGAGCAGAGGATCCCAGGATGCAGGGAGAGGGAAGGGAGGCAGAAGTGCCTTGGCGTAACCTCAAGACTAGGCAAGTCCTGAGGAAGTTTTGGCCAAACCAGTAGAAATTCCTGAACTGAAATCACCGTCGGAAAAGTCTTGCAATCTTGCATGAACAAGCCTGCCTTCATATTCTTGCTGTTCTCAGTCCCTGGCTGTGAGCAGCCCATGGGGAACTGGCCTTGGTGTAGACACTCTGTGGCCTCCAGGTGCAGCCCATGGAGAATCGGCCTTGGTGTAGATGCTCTGTGGCCTCCAACTGCAGTGCCTGGAGCTTCAGTCAGTCATGCCTCTCCTGGCAGGAGGTCCTAGCTGCTCATTTCCACAGAGCTGTTCCTCAGAGAATTGCAGGCAACAGGGAGGTGGCCGCAGAGATGTCCTCTGCATTAGTTTTTCGAGCTAAACTCATGAGAATTGAGTGATGCATCCATTGGCGTTTTCACTGGTACCAAGCCCTGGGTTTTATCCTATCAGTAATTCCTAAGTACCTATAGCATCCATTCAGCTTTGCACTATTTATTTTGTCACATTCTATTGTGAGATCTCATCAAATGAAACCAAGTTGAATCAAACGTCCTCTGCAATGTCAAGGGAAAGTCCTCCCTACGAGGCCTGGCCTCAGGTTGCTTTGCTGGTGTGAATGCACTCACTCCCAGTTCTCTCTGCCTCACTCTGTGTCTGCTGCAAGCTGGTGTCTCTAGAATCACACTTTGTCTGCTACTGTAACAACCAGCAGAGCAAGGCATCAGTGGCAGGGACACCACTGCTTGCACGGAGGAAAACAGGAATTGGAAGTAAGAAAGATAAGGAAATGGACATATTGATGGGGAAAGAGTGAGCACATCCCGAGGAGGAGCCCCCTCCCCTGACACACGTACTTTATCCTAACTTTCTCATGTTGTGGGAAGACAAGGCCCACTGGGGAGAACCAACACCCAAACATGGAGTTTAAAAGAGGAAGGCGTTTATACTCTAGTAGATTTGACATCTACCCTTATAAAATGCACCATAGGTGTGGTAAATGTCTTAACACAATAATTAAGAAAGTACAGTGAAGGCTATGTTAATCAGTTTGTTGTTAGTATTTCAAAATGTATATAACCAGCACATTGTACCTCATAAATACATTATTGTACACAGCTATGATTTAATAAAAAAATTAAAAATAATAAAAGAAAAGAAGAAGAGCTTTATTCCAGCTGGCAGAGAGGCATTCAAAGAATTCAAAGTAGCCCAGCTCTTCCAGTGGCTCAGTCTTTTCCTTTTTAGCCTCATTCAAAAAGTTCCAGCCCATGGGTACCTCCCTCATTGGTCAGTTTGAATCAAGCTGAAGAAGCTGACTCCAGCTTTTACACAAGGGGAAGGAAGCATGAGTTTCCAGGTCCCCGGAAGTTAAGTTTCTACAAATTCCTAAGAGCTGAGTCACCATAGGGAGGACCCCACAGGTGCACCCTCGGTGTCTCCTTGAGAAGACCTCTGTTCTCTTAGACCCCACCCTTCCCAGGTACCCTCTCTCACCCCACAGAGCATCCTTGGAATCACTTAAAATACAGACTTACCTTTATTTCCTTCCTAAAAAGTCCAAGTGAGTCTCATTTCTGCTGACTGCAGATATCCAAGCACTGAGAGAAAAAAAAAAAGAAACATGATCTGGGCCACTCCGCATGTGCCCCAATACAGACCTGCTACTTGCTGGGTCCCCTCTGAGTACGGTGGCTTGACTCTGCTCTGGGACATCTTCCTTCACAACTTCCAGTTACTTTTTCATGAATACGTTACAGCGAGAAGATTTAATAAGTGGTGCTTAATGGAATACATTCTCCTTTAAGGCCTTAAAAGCTCAGTTTTAGATGTCCAGAGAATCTTGTGTAAAAATATTATTCATGCAAGGGAAATCTGTTTTTAAAAAATGATTCCAATGCAATAGTGAGGAGGGAAAGAGTAGAAAAAGCAGTCCAGTCTGTAACTGAGTGTGGACAAGAGTGAGATAACTTAGTACCTTCAGACCAGCCATTGCGCAAGTCAAATTCTCATTGGACTCTGTTAGTCATGAGATAAGCTCCTACGAAAAACAGCCCCTGGATTTCAGCTGCATCACACCAAGGGTGCATGTTTCCAGATGGCTCTGCAATAGTTCTCCTTCATAAGACTTGAGTGGACCTGGGGCAGCTGGGCTATTGCTGCGGAAGGCGCAGGCATTGACAGTGGCAATATGCTCATGGTGCCATGTCTGTAGGAACAGAGAGCACACATAGGCTATGGAGGCTTGGTGATCTCTGCCTGGATTCCAAAGGAGGCCCCAGAGAGCCTGGGGCCCATGCAGAGAACTATTACAGGAGACTCCGCCAGGTGGTGCCCAGTGGAGGTGTGGGATGGGGCTACTGTGGAAAACTCTTGAGGAAATATCCAGTGAATCCATGGGGCAGGGCCACCTCTGAGTCCCTAAACTGAAGAGCTATCAGTGTGCAGCCCCAGCCTGGGAAAGCCACACACAGCCCCTGACTCCAACCTGTGAGAGCCACAGCAGGAGCTGTGACCAGCAGAGCTATGGGGCTTAGATACCAGAAGCCTCAAGGACCCAAGCCCTCTGTTCCCTATGTGTCCATAAGACAGGGCATGGACTCAGGGAAGATTATTCTCAAGCCTAAGATTTAAGATTTGCCTTGTTGGGTTTTAGAATTTCTTGGGACCTGTTACCGCTTTCTTTTATCTTACCTGCCCCTTTTGGAGTGGAGAGGTCTGTCATCCTATGCCTGTATCACCATTGTACTTGGGAAGCATATAATTTGTTTGATTTCACAGGCTCACAGCTGAAGGTGGATTTGCCTCAAGATGAATTGTGCTTTGAGTCCTACCTATATCTGATTTAGATGGGACTCTGGACTCTTGGCTTGTGAATTGATGCTGGAACAACTTAAGATTGGGGTCTGTTGGAATGGAAAGAATGTATTTTGCATGAGAAAAGGACATAAATTGGGGGGATCAGGGGAAGAAGGCTATAGTTTGATTATGTCCCCTCCAAAATTCATGTTGAAACTTAATGGTCAATGTGATGGTATCAAGAGATGGGGCCTTTAAGGGTGGTTAGGCCTTGAGGGCTCCTACCCTGGTCAGTGGGATCAAGATCATTATAAAAGAGGTTTTAGGCAGTGCTTGGCTCACTTCCCCCTCTGCCTCCCACCAGATCAGGACACAGCATCCTTCCCTCCAGAGGACGTGGCAGCAAGGTGCCATCTTGGAAGCAGAGAGCAGCCCTCTCCAGACAAGCAAAGCTACCGGCAGCTCGATCTTGAACTCCAGAACTGTAAGGAGATGAATTTCTATGCTTCGTAAATACCCACAGTGTCAGTTATTTTTGCATAGGAGTACCAAGAGGCCAAGACAGTGCCTCAGAATGACTCACCAGGTCTATTGCTCAAACAATCAGGGTATGAATGGGGGCCAGTGACCTCCCATCAATCAGAGTACTTGAAAATCTTTTAAATCAACTCTAAGTCACCTAAACTAAATCCAAATCTGTTTTCCTGCTGTTTCCCAGAAACAATTCTGTTCTATAATCATACTCACACGAGTTGTTCTGCTCTCCACTCCCTACCTTGTGCTCGGGGAGGCCCACCCTTGCTGTGCCCTACCTGCTTCACAGCCTCTGGCTTCCAGTTTTGTTTAACCAGTGAGAGGCACCAGCAGGAGATCAGAGGTGGGAGAGGAAGGTAGTCAGGACCCTGCTGACCCATGATTCTGGCATTGATGGCAGACAGCGTCTCCCACGGGCCCAGCCACTCCTCTGACCTCTTTTGGCTGAGGGGAGGGAGTCGAGCCTCACAGGCAGCTGTCACATTCCACCATTCCCTATTTATGCCCTTTAATCTACTTCCTCCTCTGCAATAGTTTCTTCAATAAATTATTTTCACTTAAATCCTTTAGAGTGTGCCTCTGACTGCTATACCACATGGAAGAGTTTTATTCTTATCCCAAGTATATGTATTAGGAAGCCATTAAAATGTGTTAGGCTTGAATTTCAAAAATATAACTCTAGCCCTGGTTGGGGAAATAGATTAGAAAAAGCAGAGAGCAGAAATGGGTAGATCATTTAGAAGATTATTGCAGTGGTCCAGAGGAGAGACCAAGGTGACCTGATGGAGGTTTTGGGAAAGGTAAAGACAGAGGAGGCGAAAGATGTTTAAATGTAAAATCAACAATACGTGGTGATGGATGGATTCAATATGGAGAGAGGGAAGCCAGGTGAGAGATGAAAGAGTCAAAACAACTCCTTTCCATCATGTTCATGTTTGTTTTGCTCATAACAAATGCAGCATTAGAAGATAGAGTTCTAAGACAAGACTTCATGACTGAGATTTTGATTTATATGCAGGGGTATCCAACTTTTTTTTCTTCTGTGCCACACATCAGAAGAATAAGAGAAGAATAAGTTATCTTGGGCTGCATATTAAATATACAACACCAACAAAGGCTGATGAGCAAAAAAAAAAAAAAATCCAAAAAACAAAAAAAGGTTTGTGCATGCTTTCATAATATCTGACACCACAGATAAACAAAATAGTCCTCAATAAGCAGTGCATGGCCCTCAGGCTGCAGGTTGGACACCCCTAATTTAGGGTATGTTGATTTTGTGGCAATTGAATACACAAGTCGAAAAACTTGGAGTAGAAAGCAAGACTGGAGGTGTGCACTTGAGAGGTGTATGTGT
Organism: Arctocebus calabarensis; assembly: GCA_963573935.1. Lineage (NCBI taxonomy): Eukaryota > Metazoa > Chordata > Mammalia > Primates > Lorisidae > Arctocebus > Arctocebus calabarensis. Next base: position 16,749 of record CAUYON010134234.1, read on the forward strand.
GCATGTGTAGTTAGGCCTGTGAGTTACAATCCCTGGGAATAAGAGAGCTCTCAATGTCCCACATAGAGATTTTATGGAGACTCTTTAGGGACAGTAACTATGAAGACAGATGAATAAATATGTGAAGTGAATCTTCCAGTTGGTTTTTTATTGCCTAGATCAAATGCCAACATCTTAATACAAACAATAAAAAATTTGAAATAATAAAAAGAACTATCTTTTATTAAGCAGGTATTATATCATTTTTAATTACCTAAGTCTTATGGGTGCATGGTGAGTGAACAAAGTGATATACTTTTGTTCTCTAAAAGCATTTTTTTCACCTGAAGTGCAAGGATTTCATGTTGCACAAATTTCAGTGATGTTGTCATGGTAACTAATTGCACAGGCTTGCTAACACTATGGGAGCCCATGTCCCCTCCACCTCACCCATTCAATCCAAAATACAATTCTTCTTGGTCCAGAGTCCTCTCTTCAGCTATTGCCAAAGACGCTTTTCTAGATTCTTATTCCTACATACTCTGAAAATAGATATTGGCTCTGACCATGATATTGGATCTCATCTTCATCCATCTTATAATTAAAAAGTCTAAATCTGAATCTGTACAACAGAAATAGTTTTGTAACTGCAACCAAACAGGGTTACCTTTTGGCAGAAAAAGAAACATTGTTTTACTTATAAATGTGCATGCGTGTACATACACATGCACACATGTACTGAATTATCATAAAAAAATGCTCACCTGTGCCATTTGTAATTTACTCGGACATTTTCTATTCAATTCTCCTTAGTCTTCTAACATGGAAGTTGTGGGTCCCCGGCTTGATTCCTCCAAACCTTGCACCCTCCACCAATATCATGGTCCCCTATTTCACCATTAGTGTATCCCTGGACTCTCACAGGGACCCTGGTGTTGTCATTGACTTTTGCTAATTTTTGGCCCAGAGCCATTAGATGAAAGTAAGAGGAAGAATGGCAGGTGATATAAGCAGCCTGGTGCGGATGCAATCATGACTTCATGCGTGTACGCCTCTGTGGTGTGTGTGTGTGTGTGTGTGTGTGTGTGTGTGTGTGTGTGTCACTACCAGGGAACTGGTCACCTCATCGGCATGCAGGAAGCTGATGGTTTTGTCTGTCATAGCACACAGGCACACTTAGGAGAAAGTCTGGCCTGGGCTTAATCACAAGAGGAGTTGTGCTTCTGCTGAGCAATTGCTGTTTTGAACTTGCGAACATGGCATCTTGTGCAGATAACCAGGTTTCTATTTTCTTGTTGGCTTCCAGAGACGTTCAAGCCAAACACAAGTGTGTTAAGTTCCCTTCATTTCTAGGTTCAAGTTTCACTCTCATCCTTATATTTTTTTTATCTGTATGCCATTTGTATATGTATGTCATTTTATATGTCTTTTAGAAGTTTCCACAGATTTTATTTCCAGAACATTGCTAGATATAAAGAATCAAAGGCTATAAATAAAAGTGGGAAACCCTGTAATGAGGTGTTGGGACATGAGCAATCAGCCTGCCAGTGTTCACGTCTTGACTCTTTCTCTCACCAGTGGGAACCTGGGAGAGGGCATATTCCTTGACCTCTTTAAATATTAGTTTCCTCTGCAATTACATGCAGGAAATAAGAGCATCTTCCTCACAGGGTGATTGCGAGGATTATAAGATTAAGGTGTGCAGAGTACTTAGTTTTATATAGGCTCAACTAGTGTTATCTATTATACAGTAGATGTCTGAGCTTGCACCCAGTTGTTTCTGGACACACACCCCCATGCACACATACATGTATAAACACACCACTGCATCTCACTCATAAGCAAGTGTGCCACCTACGGCATACAGCCTAACTGCTCTTTACTGATCTGAAGCTACAGGGATGTATAAGAAATGGCATTTGTATTTTTGTGATGCGCAAAGATGGTTTATGTGAAACTTTTGTGCAGTGGTTCTAGCAGTCTTCATGGGCTGTCCTAACAGAATGACACAGACTGGATTGTTTACACAACAGAAATTTATTTTCTCAGAGTGATTTCTGAATGCTGGAAGCCCAAGATCAAGATACCAGTAGGGCATCTAGTGAGCCTCCATTCTTGCCTGAAAGGCAGCCGCCTTCTCCTTGGGTTCTCACCTGGGTTCTCACATGGGTTTCCACCTGGGTTTTCACATGGGTCCTCACATGGGTTCCCATCTGGATCCTCACCTGGGTCCTCACATGGGTTCCCACCTGGGTTCTCACATGGGTCCTCACATTGGTTCCCACCTGGGTTCTCACATGGGTCCCTCACATTGGTTCCCACCTGGATCCTCACCTGGGTCCTCACATGGGTTCCCACCTGGGTTCTCACCTGGGTCCTTACATGGGTCCTCAACTGGATTCTCACCCGGCTTCTCATCTGGGTCCTCACGTGGGTTCTCATATCTTCCCTATGTAAGCATGGAGGCAGAGCCATGTCTGTTGCCTCTTCCTCTTCTTAGAAGGACTCTAGTCCAATTGAGATAGAGCCTTACCCTTATGACCTAATTTAACCCAAATTACCTCCCTGAAGGATCTGTCTCCAAAAATAGTCATAATGGGGGTGAGGCATCCAACATAAGGACATTGAGGGAACACAGTCAGGGCCATAACACCAGTCACTGGCAAAAAGGAATACAGTAAGTGTCAAGGGGAAAGAAAGAACATATACACACACACACACACACACGCACAGTCAGAGTGAGAGTCCTGCAGCAGGGAAGGAGGAGGAGAAAGGGAGGAAAAGGGATCATGTGGGGAGGCCCTCGACCACCAGAGCAAACATTTTGGAGATGGGCAGGGCTGCCTGTGGACACCACCTCACAGGCTGTGCTGGGCCTGCCCCGACTGCCCCAGATGTGAGCATTGCAGCCTCAGTACTGTGAGCTCAGCTGAGGCGTTTTATGAGAAGAGGCATTTTCCCATGACTTATATAACTGTTTCTGGTCAGGCCAGAAATGCCATGGGAACTCTTTTTCAGCGGCTGTGCTTGGCTGAGGATCAGTTAAGTATGTGTCATGTCCTTGCCCAGCCCCAACTTGTCATCTTCTCTTGACCGCTCATCATGAGCAAGGATGTTTTACAGATTTCACCTGTAAAAGTCTCTCTAGGTAATGCCCTTAGGATGGAATCAGGAGGAGGTGGTGGTTAGCAATCTGCTAACCCTTACAAAAACGGGGGTGGGGGGCTGTGTGAGTGTGTGTGTATACAAGTAACAGGTGTTGAAATCAGCCCCATTTTACTCTAAGAAAATCTTTGAACCAATCATCTTACCTAGAATGAGTCAACATGAAAAATGATATAAAAAAATCTGAGTTTAAAATATCCCTAAGTTCAGAATTAGAACTAAGATACACTGGCATAAAGCTTGGACAAATAGCCAATTTATTTATGTATTTACGATATTTATGACATTCATAAATATCACATAGAAATTTAGCTAATTTGTCTTAACCAAAAATTTAATATATGAGGTAAATAAGAAGGCAGAGGAAGATGAGAGAGGGAGGAAGAAGAGGAGCTGGAGAAGGATGGCAAGGGTTAGGGTGGAGAGGAAGAGAAATATGGAAGGGAAGACTAGGGTGGTGGCGAAGAGGAGGGAGAGAGGGAGGGAGTGGGCCAAAGGTCTGTCATGCTCACTTTGCAGCATATGTCCTGAGAAGATTATTTTGACCTCTACACAAGAATGACACACAATTTTGCGAAGCATTCTACAAATTTATAAAAAAAAAAAAAAAAAAAAAGAATGTGGACAAGAATGAGATGAAGTCCAGGCATAACTGTGGTCCTCACATTTATGGTCCTTGACTGTGTCGATTTTCTACACTTCTTGCCCTGTCATCTTGCAAGCTATTTCATATCAGTGGTTGTGAAAGCTTTGTTGCCATTTCTTCTCATTGTTCTTTTATTCTAATTTTTTGCAACAAAATTATTTTTACCAGACAAAAGGCTACAGGGGTCCTTTATAGAATTCAGGCGGGACCCAAAGGCTCACTGCCGTAGTCAGTCAGCGGCTCTTCCCAGGGACCCCGGAGGGCACTGGCACTAGTCCCAGAGCTGGCTCTGTCATCGTTCCTGACGAGTTCTAGAACACAAAGTCTCTCTCTGCTTCTGCCCACAGAGCCACACAGTAACCTACTTTTTAGGTGACTGTGCCACCTAAAAGTTCTCTGGATTCTCCGAGGACTGCAATCCCGTCAACAGGAGCCAGCTCACTCTACCCCGAAGTTTACTCTCTAAGAAGCAACACGATTATAGAGCAATTTCAAGTTTCCCCAAATGCTAAGGAATTTAGACATGATGGCAGATCCAGCATGGCAGATTCTCTGTGCCACCAGACGTCCTGGAAAGACGCCTAGAACATCTCCAGTTCTGCACACAGTGCCACCGGACTCACCGCCGTGCAGGAGACCCACGCGGAAAACCCCGCCCTGGAATTATTGCTGGGACAGTCCCGGGAACCTTTTACCAGCAGCACGACGCATGCGCATAGCTTCTGCAGCGGCTGCTCTGAATTCAGAGAGCTTCAGGAGGCAGCGGCCCAGGAATTCTGTAACCCAAACCTCAGCCTGGGAGCCAAACTATCTATCCCACTGGCAGTAAACACTTAGAAAATCAACTAAATTTAGAATGTCCAAGTAAGCACTGAAGTTCTTTCCTTAGCTTTTGGTTCCAAGGACCTATTCTGGACATCACACCATTAAACAAACAGCGTAACTGACAAGCAGCAAAGGCCAAGGAGAATTGGGCTTTGGAAATGAACGAAGTTCTCAGTTTCTCTACAGCTGAGGCTTGCAGCTGCCCCTGCCTCACAAGCGACAAAGCAGGTTGTATCCATCAACATTCATTCGGGGGTGACTTCAGGACCCCCATGTCTGGCTAGTCTTGTTCACAAATTGTCAAATACTTGGGCCATTTTTGTTCCCTAACAACATCAGATTAAAACTTACCAATTTACTCTTAGCACAAGAAGTTTGCAAATACAAAGTAATTGTGTGAAATCTACCATCAGACCACAAAAAACAGTAAACATTTGATGTAATCAGACACAGGCAGCTGTAGTTCTCTTTGCTGTAGGCTGAAATTATATCAACTTAAGGTGATCAATGTTATTTTCTAAATCTGAGGCTGATCCAAAGCTTTGATTATCATTTATCTAAATCTGATTAATTAAAAAATGGTACACCATTTTTTTATACCAAATATAGTTTGGTAGAGTTTAGCTTTCAAAACAAGGGACCCAAGAAGGAACAATAGTAAAAGGAGTCCTTGGGGGTGAAAACTTTGGAAAGTACTGAGAAATAATTCTAAGGATGTTTAGGAAAGCTATAAGAAAAACTGTCAACCTGGTGTGGTGGCTCATATAATTCTAGCACTTTCTAAGCAGAAGCAGGAGGATTGCTTGATCCCAGGAGTTCAAGGCTGCAGTGAGCTATGATGAAGCCCATATATTTCAGCCTGGATGACAGAAGAAAACCCTGCCTCCAGAAAAGAAGAAAAGAGCCCGGTGTGGTGGCTCATGCTTGGAGCCCCAGCATTCTGGGAAGCCAAGGCAAGTAGATTCCTTGAGCTTTGGAGTTGGAGACCAGCCCAAGTAAGACCATGACCCAGTCTCTACTAAAAATAGGAAAAATAGCCCAAATTTGTGTTGGGCAGCTGTAGTTCCAGCTAATTTGGGAGGCTGAGGCAAGAGGATCACTTGCACCCAAGGGTGTGAGGTTGCTGTGGGCTGTGATACCACAGCACTCTACCCAGGGTCGCAAAGTGAGAGTTCTGTCTCAAAAAAAAAAGTAGAAAAGAAAAATTATCCCATTCCTGCCTTTGATAAAGAGTTTAAAGCAATATGAAAGGTCAGTAACAGGCTCGGAGCCTGTGGCTTAACCAGCTAAGGCGCCAGCCACGTATACCTGAGCTGGCTGGTTCAAATCCAGCCCCGGGCCTGCCAAACAACAATGACAGCTGCAACCAGAAAAAAAAAAAAAAAGAAAGAAAAAGGAAAAAATGGCCGGGCATTGTGGCGGGCTCCAGCTACTTGAGAGGTGGAGTCAGGAGACTCGCTTGAGCCCAGGAATTGGAGGTTGCTGTGAGCTGTGATGCCACAGCACCCTACCCAGGGTGAAAGCTTGAGGGTCTGTCTCAAAAAAAAAAAAGAAAGGTCAGTAACAGAGGAGTTGTTAATAAACAGTGACACACCCCTGTAATGCAAATACTAAGTAACCACTAAAAGGTGCTACAGATGTGAATTTATTAAACTAGAAAAAATTGTTCATAATATATTTCTAGGTGAACAATAACAGGTTACTCAGCTTAATGATGAGAATAAACATCAGAAAGAGTTTGTATTTAGGTGGAAGAATTGTGTGTATGTTATCCTTTTCATTTGGTCATCATTTCTAAATTTTCTTTTTTTTAAGTCTTTTTTTAAAAAACCTTCATTTTCTTATTTAGCTTTTTGACTCTGTGCTTGTGCCTCAACACTTTCACAATGATTTTCTACTCTTCAGTAAGGAAAGCACGCTTGATCCTGTCCAAACACATATAGCACATGTGGAACCACCATAGGCCCTGCTGACATGTTTTGTTTTGGTTTGGTTTTTTAGACAACCTCATAAGAACTTCAGGTCTCATATCACAAACCCCTTGAAGTCTACCTGTTTGTGCTTTCCCAACCTTCTTGGCATAAAGGTAAATAGTTGTAATACCAGGGATTCGTGCCAGCCTAGTTTTGTTGGAGACTGTATCATAGGAAAGCCTACGATGGTATGTCTAACGCTACACCATTTTGAGTACCACCAGCCTCCCTCCTACTCTTTCTATCCCCAGCCAGCTCAAACAACCATCCTGAGAGCTCTTGGCTCCTGCAACATCTTGGATGGCAGCCGATTGTAAAGTGACTCTCTAAATTTTCTGTGTTACTTTTATTGTAAGGAAAAAATTAAGTAAAGATGAATAAAAAAATAATAAGGCCAGTAGAGGAAGGAAAGTCATGATGTTGAACAGATAGATTCAGGGTCATCAGAACTGCAGATAAGATAGAATGAAGCATCATAGAAACGTACAGTAAATTTGAGAAAATCCAGATGGACTTAATCTGGGCACCCGTGTCTTTGCTGTTCCAGTTGAGAGTTTCTTCCCTACCGCCCACTTCTCCTCCCATATGCTTCAGACTTTCTCCCACTTGCCTAGCCCTGCTTTTGAAAACTCCTTTGTACTAATTTTCACAGTCATAGTTGACATTTTATTATGCCTTATTAAAAGCAGCTGCATTCAGTTTTGCACTCGGGGTTAGTCTTTCCTTTCTGGTTCTTTCCTTCTTTTCCTTTGTCTTCCCCAATTAGTTTGAAGATGCTTTGTGCAAGGAAGTTCCCTTGTACCTTTGTTTTCTCTCAATGCCTTATTTCCATTTGGTCTCACCTTAATGGGGAACATAACCAGTCTAGTGCTGTCCATTCCATAGGCTTTCAATAAACAACTGTCAAAATCGTCCAAATGACATTTTCCTTTGTTACTACACTGGCTCAGGTCATGTCCTGTTAATCTTTGTACCTCCTTTAGCACCTTGTGATCGATCACCTATGCATACAATAGGAACTCCATAAACGTTGAGGAACAAAATGAACAGTCCAATTACTGACTCTGGCTGCTTCCTTGGCTGGACAATTTTGAACTGTGTCTGCTCCCCTTTAACTCAGGAGTTCTCAGTGAAAGACCAGGTTTGCTCCCCAGGGGACATCAGGCAATGTCTGAGACTTTTTTAAAAGTCATGAATCGAGCTGCTGACATCTATAGGTGGAGACCAGGCAGAAAGCAAACCCCACAGCCCAGTGAAGACTGCCTTGCCCAGGCTGAGAAGCTGGCTGTCCCTTCGCCTGGGCTGTGAGCAGCATCAGCACATCTCGCTAATTTTCTTCTCTTTCACTGCTCTGTCTGGTGTGTGCACAGCTTCTAGAGAAAGAATCTGCAAACCTATCTGGGCCCAGTTTTGTCCTCTAATGACTGATTAGACCTGACTCACTGAGCTCGAACGGACCCTGCTCTGGCCCTGGGGTGGCTATGGGCCAACCAGGCCCAGGGCGCTGCGTGCATGAGCACCGAGCCAGGAGACAAGCTATGAGGTGGCTGAGGGCATCAGCCCCTTCCAACAAATGGTGGCCTCAGGCACCATGCTGTGGTCACCTCCCTCTTCATGAGCTCCTGGGTGTGGGGATGGTCCGCTCACAGTCTCAGCATCCCTCAGAGGCCAGTGAGCTGACATCTTCTTCTGGACTCGGATGGGAGTGGCTCCTGCACTGCACCGGTGTCCTGGAGCCCCGGACATGTGCTCAGAGGGTGCTCACGGTGTCTCCTGGTTCAGGGCCATGTGCCCTGCTCTGGCTCCGTGGACACCTTCGTGCAGATCGCAGGGCATGAGGACCCTCTGGAGTGGCCTCCCAGCCACCCTGGGGATGAGGGTGCCAGCTACTACCATCTACTTCACTGCCTACGACCGACTCAAGGCCTAGGTCCGATGTGTTCAAGTGCTGATCTCCGACCTCTGAGCACCTACAGTCGCAGCCTGCACAGTGTGACTGTTACCAGCCCCTGGAGCTTCCGCGCACAAAGCTGCAGGCACCGCACGTGTCATCCCGGGAGTGGCGGTACTGACTTTACCCTTCGAGGTGGTGAAGACCCAGCGCCGGCTCGCACTGAGAGCAGGGTGGCTGGGAGAGCCACCCCCTGCACGTGGCCTCGTGTGACACCTGTCTGCGGCCGAGAAGGATCCAGGCTGAGTCGGGCACCGGCACTCTGCAGGCTGCGGCGGGCCGCCCCTCTTGGGCCGTCGTGATCAGCACCGATGAGTTGGGCAAGATCTTCCAGGGGCTCACCCAGGACCGGCTCCTGGACCTTTGCAAGGGGCGAGAAGACAAGGACGCAGTCTCTCCACAGATGCGGTGGACAGGGAGCCTGGGCCACACGCCTTTCCTCAGCACCGAGGGAGGGACCTTTCCGTTCCTTCCAGACAGACCCCAGGGTAGGGCTGCTCTAACCGTCCTCACAGACAGTTTTCTTCTGACTCCTGAGGATCACTGCTTCCCCATCCCCAAGTTCAAGACCAAATCTTCTGTCCCCCCACATGCCCCTCTACTTGTGTTTCCCTCAGTATTTGCTGTAGCTGGACCTGTCCCTAGAAGCCCAGAAACGCTGGGCCGGGCTTAGTCTCCCCACCACCATTAATTCCTTAAGTCTAAAGATGATGCGCTTCTGACCCCCAAAAAGAACTGCCCCTCATACCTTTCAGGGTGATTGTGAGGGTAACATGAAAGCACAAATCCTCAAATCTTTTTAGAAACAGATGGAATATATTAATAAGCTCTGCCAAGATATAATCTAGGGGGGAAAGGGAATATTTAGTAGAGCATGAATCTCATTCTCTCACCAAAAAACACATTTGTTTTCTATTCTGAGTCAGCCAGTAAGCATTTATTAAGTGCCATCCATACAGAATAAAAATTGCTACTAGATATTTGATAGAAAGAAACCATAAAATTTTACAACATGATGGTAAAGCTGCAATAATTTCTGGGGTCTAAGATGCTAGGAACATGTTTATGAAGCTAGAAGATACCTCCCTTATCTGAGCATGAACAGAGCTGCAGAAAGCATCGCTGAATTATAACCAGAAACTAATTATCAGGCTCATGGAATCATACAATGATCTTTGTTGTTGAAGACTTTGTTGAAGTCTTTTTTATATGAACCCTGTCTCCTTTGGTTTGGCTGCCAACGTCCAAAGCTCTTGAATTTCTAATCTATATGCTGAAAGCCCAAATCCAAGAAACTGCTCAAAGGAAACACAGAAGTGTGTAGGTATTGGAGATTCTCAAAACTTAAGAATTTAGATGTCAATCAGAACACACGAATGGTGGAAACCGTGAGTGATTGCTCTAAAACAGACCAGATACATCCATTCTTTGATCAGGCTCCAAAGTGTTGATTTGGTCTGTCAGGATGATCTAAAGCCTGATTATGCCTCAAGGAGCCTTAGGCCCCCTAATTCTGTAGCCACAGAATTTCAATTTTATGTACAGTTCAGAGACTTACTTTTTTAATTTCCCTCCCAATTAATGACAAAATTTTTTGAGAATAATAGTGGGGAGCACTGGAGGGCAAACAGCTGGTTTTAAATCTCCATGAGAAAACAAAATGCCAAATACTATTATGATCAAACACTGTTATGACAACATTCAGTCGAAAGGACAGCTGTGGGAATAGATAGTTTTAAATGTGGCAAAAATAAAGTAGCAAAAGGTAGAGCCAAAGAAGTAAAGAAGGGCTTACAGTCCATCTGGGAAGATTCCTGCGTGCAGGAAATGTGTCACCTGCAATGTGGCATCAGATTGTGAGGGGGACGTGTCCAGCCAGCAGCAACGTCCATAATTTCTGTAGGTGAGAAGAAAGCATGAGATTTAGAATGACAGGAACGGATTCATGGAGGATGAAGACCTTGGCTTTGGATGACAGGTAAACTTTGGCCATGTGAAAAAGAAACAGAGAGAAAATTATTTTTGAAAGAACCACTAAGATATAGAGGTAGGAATACATTAATGCATTCAAAATAGGCACATTAAACTTATTATCATGTCTAAAATGCTATGATAACTTTCCTGCATGTGGAGCTGAATGAGCCACACACTGCTCCTCACACACTGCAGTCTGGTTGGAGGGCGTGGTCACAGGTGCCCCACTGCAGTGCAGCGACCCTCAAAGTGAGGTCAAACCTCCCAGGGAATGTGCAAGATGATCTGCTGGGGGAGGGGGGCATAAAAGAAAATAGCAGATTTTGCAATATGCTGATTTTTATTATTATCATTTTAACTTGCATATGTATAAAATGCACCATTATAGTAGTGTGTTGACACAATTTAAAAATAACATTATCTATTTTAGGGTTGGGTGCTCAGAAATATTTACTAACAATAGTGCAAGATGAAAAGCTACAGGATCCCACCTGTAATGTCTGGGCCATGCTAAAAGTGTGAGCAAATCTGTTGGGAGCCCTTCGGTGGGGGCATGTCCACATGGTTCTGAAGGCGGTGCAGAAGTAGGCAAGAAGAGGGCAGGGGACAGGCCAGAAGGCAGTAGGTCTGGCATGACGTTTGGAAGGTCCAGAGTACCCTAATCTCAAAAAAGCAGATAGATCTTACCAATGAGATGTGTCTTTCAGACAGCACAGGGAAAATAGTCATCTATAGAAAAGTAATAGCTCACTCAAAATCTCTACAGAAATATTAGCTAGAGAAGAACTATTCTATTAAAAAGCCAAGATTTCCTTTTTTTATTTTACAAGTTTGCTGATTCTAAACTGTAAAGGTCTAACCCTTTACAACAAGTTAAGCATTGGTTGTTCATACCCTTTTGAAGTCTGTATCCATGAACTGTAATATTTTCTATTCAAGAAAGACCTCCATTAAGAAACCACCTAAGGCTGAAATCCTCCCTGTTCTTCCAAATTAGCCACACTCTGAACAGAAGACACTACCATGGCCCAATCATCCCTGCTGTCTGCCAAAGCCCCCTTCACTTTCCTGAGCAAAGACCACATCCACACCAATGCTCACAGCTTATCCTAACTCAGCTCTTCTCCAGTCTCCATGTTTTAGCCCTAATGTGTTATGTGGATAAAAATCAATTTACAAATACTGCACCCAGGCCCGGAGGAAATGCTAGTAAACACCTGACTTTGTTGTCGTGGAACATGAGAGGTGCTGGGGCAACTTGGACGCAGACAGATGCCACCACACAGCAGAGCCGCACATGATCACAGCGATTATGTCACACTGACACACTGCACAGTGTCAGGACACAGAGAGAAATCAGTGTCACTTGTAGCTACTGGTTTGCACATCTGCTGACATGTTAAATGCGTTCTATGCTTTGAGCTTAAATTCTGCCTATAACCTACAAACCTCATAGGAACAATTAGAACATAAACTGTCACCAAGGAGATGATTGTCTTACCTTCTAGGATACAATGAATTTCTATTACCGCTAGTAAGAAATGAAACACCTGTCCAAAAACTCTAAGAGCTTTAATTTACTAACAAGCTCAACCTCAGTTTGTAAAATGCCAAGAGAAAGGGAGAAAACTCCAAATTATTCTCAAACAAACCCTTGAATTTTCACGGTCTTTGTGAAAAGAAAATATTTCCTACATATTAGTGAAGTGCTAATAAATCCTTAATCATTATTGTACCATGGTAAAACTTGTCCACAGCTGAGACTCTGCTGCCCATGATGAGCACTCTGAGTGCCAGAGAGGCCCCTGCGAGAAGTGGTTCCAACAGACAGAGAGATGCTGCTTCCCAACATCAAACTCCAGAGAGCTGGCCGCAGTGTATTAGTGACAATGGGAAACAGCACGAACTGGAGTTCAGAGCTGGTTGAGTGTGCCTCAAACTGGTAGTATAAAATGGGATTCCTTTACTACAAAATAAAATTACAGCTAGAGAGCTTATTTAACACCAATTAAACAAAGTGAACCATTATCTTTCAAGTTTAGCTAGTTAGTATTCTCTGGACAGGAAAGCTATGTACTTAATTAAAAAATAAACACACACACACGCTATTATTATATTGCCCCCAGCAGCAAGATCTACAAAGAGCCATTTATTTTTTCCTTCAATTCAATTATTACCTCTGATTTATTTGATTTATTTATCACTTATCTAAAATTTCTTAAACGTCTTTCCCTAAGTGATAACATAGGAAGCCCTTCCCACATCTGAAAGGTAGCCAGACCGTCCTAATAATCTACTAGGAGCCTCAGAAGTTACACTCAACCGAAGGTAAGCTTCTCTGGGAAAGCTCTCAGTTCTGTATGGAAGCCGGTAATGAATGATGAACCTGAACTGGCGCTTTCCTCAGGGGGCTTTGACACTGTGCCTTCCTTTTTCCTTCCAGCTTCAGAGCAGTTTCCTGGACCAGTATCAATCCAGGTTTCAGGCTACAACTGACTGAGCCAGTTGCACAATTACTAGCCACTTGATAAGTGTCATAATTTACATTTCCTGGAGCCAAAGCACAGACAAATGGCTGGATAAGAATATAGAGACAGATGAGTAAATCCTATGAGAAGCAAGATGAGTTGTGCACTTACCAGCAAATGACTGCTCAGAAACTCACTGTGGTCGTTAATAGTGTGCACTTGATAGTAAATAATCATTTAGCCTTCACTTTTTCTTATTAAAATAAAATTTAGTCCCTACTTTTATTTATTTTTTTTTTTGAGACAGAATCTCACTATGTCACCCTCAGTAGAGTGCTGTGGTGTTACAACCCACACAACCTCAAACTCTTGAGCTTAAGTGATTGTCTTGCCTCAGCCTCCCAAGTAGCTGGGATTATGGGCACCGCCACAATGCCCGACTATTTTTTTTGTTGTAGTTGCCATTGCTGTTTGGCAGGCCCCAGGCTGGGTTCGAACCCACCAGCCTGTCCGTATGTGGCTAGCACCCTAGCTGCTGAGTGATAGGCCCCGAGCCTAGTCCCTACTTTAAATGAAACATATCTAAAACATTAGTGATTTAAATTTTCCGCACAATATATAACCTAAACACCATATATAGTGTAGGCAATTATAACTCGTCTACATTTTTTTTTTCACTGTTCTGTCTTTAGTGAAGCTAAGGGATGGGAAAACGAATGCAGTACAGGCTATTAACAGTTAAGTGTGTGCTGTGCATGGAATCTACAAGCTGGAAATATCTTCAGAGATAATCTGGCTGCAAGTCCCACCCAAGGCAGGAATTCCCAGTAAGACGTCCTGGACAGATGGGTCTCCTGTCTGTCTGCACCTAACAGTGATCAGGAAACATCTTGGAAGGCAGCTCATTCAGGGTGGAACAGTCTCAATTTTTTCAAAACTATTTCTTTTTCGTAGGATGTGAAGTTTTGTGCTTCTTCATTACCTGCAAGGCCACCCATGAAAGTGTTTTCTAAGGGGCTGTGGCACACATCTAGTGACTGACACTTTCGTCCATGTGTTCTTCCCCTTGTAGATACATATGGGAACAATGACAGGAGGGGGCAGTCAAAGACGGCTCTGGATAGCAATGTTATGACACAAAAGCTCTGAAGCTCTTGAAAGCAAGTTGTGTGTGATGCAGTGACATTTAACACGGGCAAACCCGTGGCTCTAGTGCAATTCAATACACCATGTGCCTGTGAAGGGTCGGAGGCCTGACTTAGGGAGCATATGTAAAACTCTACTTCTCTTTCCATTCGGATTGCAAATACTGAGGCTGCATCTAATTAAATATAATCAGTTAGAAACTATATGTGAGTCAATAGTGTGACATGGTTGAAACATCTGATCAATCTGAGCTTGGTATTAACAGAAACATGATGTTACTGAAGGAGGGATGGGTGATTACTACTTTTTTGAAATTGTGGTCAGAATGTACCCTTGAACTCTAACCTTAGAAGTCTGCCTTAGTCTGTTATCTTTTGCTTACAACAAGACACCTGAAACTGGATCATTTATAAGGAAAAGGAACATACTTCTTAGAGCTGTGGCACTGGGAAGTCCAAAGTCGCAGAGGCACACTGGGAAGAGCCACCTTGCTGGTGAGGAGGATGTGGTGTCCCCAGGTGGCACAGGGCATCGCAGGCCAGGGCTGGGTGCACCAGGTGCCAGCTCAGACCTTTCTTCCTTTTCTTATAAAGGCACCAGTTCTCTTCCCAGGACACACCACTAATCCATGGATTAACCCATCCATGCAGGCAGAGCCCTTATGACCCAATCACCTCTCACTGCTGCCAGATGGGGGTGGAGTTTCAACACGACTCAGGCACAAACATTCAAACCACAGCAAGGTCTTCAGACACACTGAATGTGTCCTGATGTGATCAGGACAGCAAAGGACCCTGAAAGCATGTCAGAGGTGACTAGAGCACTGTGTCCAGGAGAAGGGAGGGTGGGCCGGGGAAGCAGAGAGCAGGGAGAGAGGGGCAGGTCTCTGCCCCCTTGAGAAGGACTTTCTGAAGCAGAGAGTGGAAGCTGCTCCTCATAGCCGGGAGCTCCAGTGTCAGTGGTGCTCAAGTGCCAGCCAACGTCCTGACCAAAGGTGGGACACCTACTGCTGCCCAGCTCCTGGGTCTCCAGAGCTCACTACCAGACACACAGGCACCTGCTCACAGGTTTACCATCTGATTGGAAGAAATTTGACCTAAAAAAAATCTCCAAAATCTCCTTTTGGCCATGAGATTCTTGATACTATGAATCTAATATACTCTATAATATTATATAGAACTAGGAAAATGTATCAGATATAAATTTATAAAAGTTTGGAAGAGAAAAGTTTTTAAATCTATTTTTAGTAAAGACGTGGTCTCACTCTGGGTCAGATTGGTCTCAAGCTCCAGAGCTCAAGCAATTCACTGTCTTGGCCTCCCAGAGTGCTAAGATTACAGGTGTGAGCTACCATGCCTGGCCCTGAGCAAAACTTTTTATGACATTCTATTCTTAATTCACTGTTTACTGGTTGCCTATTGTTATGTTTTGGTGCTCAGTTGTCCCACAAGGAATGACCTACCCTACAGCTCATAATCTGTCATTTTTACCACCTGACAGTTCAGAGTCACACACCAATAAAAAAAACAAGAAAATAATTTATCTTCCAAATCAGAACATTTTTGAAAGTGAAAAGGGTACTTATAATTAATAATTGTGACAGGACAACAGGTGTAAAAAGGGACTGTCTAGGCAAGTGAGGCCACCTGGTCACACTACCAAGAAGCCTCCAGAGCAGAGGAAAGCCCAGGCTTCCAAAATAGTAAGTCCTCTGTGAAGTTAAATGTGTAGCCTGGGCTTCACATGCCCAGCTCCTTCCACACTTTCTCTGACTATGGGTTTCCCCATTGTGCTCACTCCTGAAATGTAATTCTAGGTTACTCCTAAGCCATAGGTGGCACCAGACCCAATCATGTCTACTGCCAAAGAATTTTTCAAACTGGTCCTCTCTAATGAACATAGCTACAAGCTCTAAAACTTGGATGTTGTTGGTGAGGACATGTTCTGTGCAGAGAGAATGAAATTAATGCATGTAAAAGAAGAGATGAAATTGGGAGAGAAGATCCCAGCAGCTCTTGACTCTCTGGCTTCTGTTTCCCAGATGCTCAAGTGTAGACCATTGTCTCTGTGATTTGATTGATTGCCTTGCTAATTATTTGAGATATACTGATATCCTTCTGATATTTTTTCCCTGTGACTTTAGCTTGTTTGGGTGTATGGGACTTTCAATCCAACCAAAGATGTAAAGAAATGATTTAAGGAGAAAAGACTATCATCTGTATCATCTGCTCCTGTACTAAACTCCCAGGACAGGAAATATTTCAGCAAGTCTAGAGCTGTTCCCCTGTGCTGTTCCCTGACCCCCAACCTTGAGCATTTGTTGGGTAAACACACTCACACCTGCTCTCGTGCCAACTTTCGTTGCAGGGCACTTTACCTGGCCTTGCTTCTGAGTCTCAGTTTTGGTAACTTGTACCTTTCACGGACATATCCTAGGTCAGGGTCTCGGCCTTTATTATCCACCCAAGGAACTGAGCCCTTCCCCTGTGAAGGGCACCTCGTTACCTGAAGAGGCTGCTTCTTACTCTCTTCTGGGCTTGCCTTCTCTGTGGCATTCACGCTGCTGACCGTTCTTAGATTTCTTCTTGCATTCTTTCCTGAATGTCTTCTTGCAACTTCTATGACATTAATTTCTTACCTTACTTGTCCTTTCTTTGTAAATACTTCCCAGTATGTTGCCACATCACCTCTCCCTTTGTTGCCAAAACCCTGCTCTAGGAGGGTCGACTTATTCCCTCTTCTCTTTGAAATGTTATTTTTATGCAACCTAGTTGAATCTTTTGGTATCAACCACCTGATGATAACTCCAGATTCTACTTTTCCAAGCTAGGTCTTTCTTGAGTTCCTGATTCATAAATCCAGCTCCTAAATACCTTCCACTAGGAGCCCATTAATTTCCTCAAACTTAAAGCATCTAGAATTGAGCTCAGCTTTTGCACAAAGCTGTTCCATTTCTGATATTCTCATTTTCTTCACATAGTATTACTATCTACCCTAGCAGCTAAGACGGAAACCAGTCTACTCCATGGAATCACATTATAGAAGTCACTTTGCCCTATTAGTTCTACTTTCTAATAATACTTGGAGTTGTCCCTACCTATCAATTCTTGCTGCAAATGGGAAAGTTCAGGTCCTTCACCCTTTTTTCTTTAACTATTTTAATCGTATTTCGTTTTCATTCATCCAGTCCAGCCCCCTTAAATAAACTTCTTTCATGCTGCCATCAGAGTATTTCTAAAATACTCTCAAATTCAAAATTCTGCAATGAATCTTGTATCTATGAAACTTGTTCACTTGTATCTATGAAACTTGTTCAACCTCCTCTGTAAGGCCTGTGGAGTCAGTCTGGATCTGGCCTGGACACACTCCTAGACCCTTGTTCCATGTATACATGGAAGGGAGGCCACACTGAACCAATTACCTTTTTCTACGGGCCATGCCCTATTATCCTTCCATCCAAGTCACAAAAAGCCATGCAGTGTAGAGGAATGGACACCATGCTTGCAAAGGACAGCTACTGATTATTATCACATTAAAAGGAAATGTTGAGAATAGTACAGTCTCCTGGCAAGCCTAGAGACGTTTTGTGACTTGGGGGCAATCCCCCATGTAACTCAGTGTTCCGGAATGAGATTACATCAGTCACTCACAAGTAAGCATGTGTTAAACATTGATGCTTAGTACTTCTTCATAAGGGTTGTGGGGAAAGAACACGTGGGGATAGCATGTGGCAATCCTTACACATGCAACCCTCATATGTAATTACCTTAACTCTCCACACCTGTTGTGCATAACCTTAATAAATATTCGTTGTAGAGGGGGCTTCCGTGTCATGCCTGGTTCCTTCCTGCAGCAACTGAGACCAGAGCCATAGGGGTCGTAACAATGAAGCTTCTGCCTTGTCCTTTTGGAAGAAATGCTAACTCCTAATTTGTTCCCTTGGGAGACTCAGAGGTCATGAAGAGGCCACGCGGAAGTGCTGGAGTCAACGGTCCTGGCTGAACCCAGCCCACATTCCAAGCGCGCTAAGGAAGAATTCTCTAGATGATTTTGCCCCAGCTGCCCTATCACACCAGCCATTGCACTCTTCCCAGTTGAGACTCAAACTTCATGACATACAGACAAACCATCCTTGCTGTGCCTTGCTGTGACTCACAGAATAAAAGAGCATGATAAAATCCCACTAAGTGTGCCATACAGCTACAGATAACTGAAAGACCCTGAGGTAAAATGGTTAGTTATCTGAAATATTGAATTCTAGGGTGCCCCCTATGTCTTCCATCGTCTATCTCTCAGTCACAATACTTTTCATAGAGCTATAATTGTTGTCTTCTTGAAGAATATGTTTTATTCACCTTTGTTTGCCCAGTGATGACATGAGAACACAGTAGATCTTTCATACATGTTCTTGATGGGGTCCCTGAGCCTTCTTTCTATCTAATTACTCACCACTGTGTCTTTGTTATCCAATAGGGCCCTCCCAGCTCTACTTTTATAGAGCAGGAGAAAGTCCCAGTTGCTGACAGCTGCCCCAGGATCAACTGCACCTCTAAAAATAAGTCCTTCTGGAACCATAGCTCCACCCAGAGCTTCGCCCAGCCCCTTGCCTGCTGCACATGTTGGTCTAATGTCAACCCAACTCCCTCCTAGTGAGCTCTAAGGAACCAGGAAAGGGTTGGAAGGGGCTGTAAGAAATGCTGTGAATCTATGTCTGATGTTATGAGTACAAGTGGGGGCGGGAGATGCATCTCAATACCAGCTATGTGTTAGGGTCTGCGCCCACAGGTCTCCATTTCATCTGACCTAAGGCTCTCCAGACATGACAGTTCCCACTGTAAGTGAGATTCAGTGATGCTCAGTAGCCTACATAGGGTCACTTCGTGAGTAATTGGCAGAACTGAAAATCAACCCAAATCTGTTTGCTTCAAAGCTGCTATACTTCCTACATGCCATAACATCCAGGGGATATACCCATGAGATTAGTCCAGAGAAACACTTTCTCACTTACCCATGAGAAAGCTGAAGGAGAAAATGTCACAAGTAGAATTTTATTTTGATTGTTGTAAGCACAAAGAGGATGTGTTTTCTGATAAAATGCAAAATACCTATAAACATCACATTAAGTATAATCAATATAATACTTCAAGATTCATTTGTTTATTCAATGGCAAGTCTAGCTTGGGAGAGCATCTGGGGAGGTAGAGGAGGAAGCAAGAGGATGCAGAAGGCCTAAAGGGGAAGAAAGAGTTGCCTCAAGGTGAAGTGGGGAGGATTGTGGAAGGGAAGGCCTGGAATCTAAGACAAAGAGCCTTTTCTTGAAGACTTAGGCGGGGTCCTCTGCTGGGAGGATCACAGAGCCCAAGGACATTCTTTTGGTGAGACAGGAAGAGTAAACTTTTCCTTCTACCTCTAGGTAGATGAGATTTAAAAGTTTTTCAACCAAACAAGAAATATCTCAAAATGAAACTTGGGTTAGTAGGATCCTATTTTTCAATCTTCAATAATATTAATTTATTAACATTCTTTTTTTAATTATACATAAATTGATTTGTCAAGAGACTCATAAACAGCTAAGTTGGATTCAGGACCAATTTCTATTTCTCTTTCATTAGCTCAATATATTTTAGTGAAGGACAATTGATCAACAATTTAGGGAAAAAAATAAGGCCCTATTCCCATGGCATCATGGACCTATATCTGAGCCAAGGAATTACCAAAAGCAAATATCTGTTTTTCCTATTGAGTAAGTCCTGGAATCTTGGATCAAGCTGCCACACTGATGCCATCGGAAAATCAAAGAAGTATATTCTGGCAGCTGTGGCCTGTCTGGCATTCCGCATCGCAACTTTCTTTCCAGGAAGCTTATGATATGTGTGTGCGTGAAGAAGTTCAGAGTCTGTTCAATAAGACCTGGTTAGACAAAGTAAGCTGAGTTTCCTCCAAGAAAAAACACCTCACTCTACATCCCTTTGCATAGAAGTTAGAGTAACACACTGACCCTGCGGGGGCCTTGCTCTGTCACTAAGTGAAAACCCACTATGACATACGCACCCGGGATCTAAAAGAAAGAAGCGAAAATGCTTTTGCTACCTAGTCTTGGAAGTTACACATCATCCCTTTCATCATATTCTAACCTTTCAAAGTGAGTCACCAAGTCCGGCCCACACTCAAAGAAAAGAAAGAGTATCAAAGACTTTAAGACCATTTCTTTTTCTTTTTTTTTCTTTTCTTTTCTTTTCTTTTTTTTTTTTTTTTTTTGGATACAGAGTCTCACTATATCACACAAGGTGGAGTGCTGTGGAGTCACAGCTCACAGCAACCTCCAGCACTTGGGCTCAAAGAATTCTCTTGCCTCAGCCTCCTAAGCAGCTGGGACTACAGGCGCCTGCCACAGCGCCCAGCTAATTCTTGATGCAATTCGGCCGGGGCCGGGTTTGAACCCTCAGCCCTCGA
>CAUYON010134235.1:0-17388 GCA_963573935.1 Arctocebus calabarensis
ATGTCTTTATATAGTGATCAAGGAAATGCCATGAAGGCTATCTGTAACAGTACGATCAAAATATTTCTGAATGTATATGAATCGTGCCCTGTGATTGCACCAATGTACATAATTATGATTCAATAAAATTATTAAAAAAATTTTTTTTCATTAAATCATAACTGTGTACATTAATGCATTTATGGGGTACAATGTTCTGATTTTATATACAATTTGGAATGCTTACATCAAACTGGTTAACATAGCCTTCACCTCTCTTAATTATTGTGTTGACATTTATATTCTACTCTTAATTTGATTATTCCATTTGCTGCAATTGAAATTAGATAGCGAGCAGATAGGTTACTTGGGTTTGTGTAGCAAGCCTCCAGGTTTTATTGATTAGTCTGAGAATTCCTTATTATTCAAAAATATTAAGGGGGTAAAAATGTCTTTGTTGTATGGATTGCTTTTGAAATGCTTGAGTCAGGGCTTTAAGTGTGCCCATCACCCCAATAGTGTCCAATGTATGTGTTAAGTAGGTTTTTGCCCTTCCCTTCCTCCCTCATTCCCCTTGCTTGATTTTTGAAGACTTTTACTTCTCAGGGTACATAGGTGTGCTCATGGTTAGTTCCACTTTATTAGAAAGTACATATGGTGTTTGTTTTGGAGAAAATAATTGGCATCTAATAAATCAAATTTGAAGTTACAATCACATCTTCTCTTCTTGCAAATATGCATATATTTTTAATATATTTTGTGCTAAAAATTAAAATTTGTGAAGGACATGTATTGAGTGTCCAGTCCTGTGTTAAGTATGTTCACTTATATTGTCTTTTACCTATTAATGGCCCCATTTATGCTGCATTTTATAGCATACAATACCTATTCATTCATTCTTTCTTTCAATAAGTCAGCTATTCATTTTAAGAGCCAACTAAATACAGGTTATCCTACCATGCCCTGGGATGGGGACTGCACTGATAAAACTAAAGAGATATAAAGGAAATGTGAGCCTCAGCCAAAGTTTATAAGTCAACCTATCAAAGAGTGTGGGTATACTTATATGTACCAGTTGTGAATATTGCGGAGTGTGGATGCTCAAGAGGACCATTATATAATCCTTTATTTAAAGCAAATAGAGAAATTTATATTTCCTGTTTTTCTACACTCATACCTATTTCTACCCAAATAATCTACTCCCAATTCTTTATAAATGTGTATTTTTCTTATTGTGGATTTTCTTAATTTAAAATATATAGGCCATGTAAAACCCAGACGGAGAACATCATGATATAGAAATAGGATTTCATATTTGGATCATTTTAATCTAAGGAAAGAATGGTCTTAGTGTGTTGTTTGAGTGCTACATGGATGTTTTCCCCATCACAAAACTGGAATTTGTGATTAGGAGTTAGCAGTCCATAAACTGAAACCCAACTGGGTTGCTGAGAGGCAGGCAGCTGCAAAGGAAAGTTCAGGCAATTATGAGTTTGAAAAAAGAATAAAAGCTTTCCCTAGCCGTTCAGAATTGTGTAATCAAATCTATATCTATCAGATCTATAGAGTCAGATCATGGAGTTTGCCTATGGTTACATAATCTGAAACTTAGGATGTGTAAAACCCATTAAAAGGAATACTTGGGAAAATGAACTTGTTACCATACAGACTTTGAAATTGCTTTTCATATGTTATTTCCAAATAATCAAATCTAGGAAGGCGAGGAGCCAAGAAGGAAGTGAGAGGCATTTTGCTAAAGAAAAAAATAGTCATTTCTATCTTATTGTTTCCTCCCTGAAATGGTGGTTATAATAATATATTAAAAAAAAATCTGGCGAGGGATTTTGCCTATATCTCTTGCAAGTGAGAAATCAATAGGTATTATTTCCCACAACCTCTACCTTTGTCCACATTCCCGAGTGCATCCTCTCCCCCTTCTGTTTTTCTCTTTTGTCCTAATAGGTTTTATTCAATTAATTCTTCTATTTGTATTTATGCTAATTTTCTTCCTTTCTCTTGGTTTTGCTATTTATGCAACAGATGTGAAAAAGGCATGGCAGATAAGATGGTACCTGGCTTTTTTGGTATCTAATCAGAAGATAAATGTATTTGTGCTAATAAAAGTATGCACAAGACAGCCAACCAGGTACTCTATCCTGTAACTTATATCCTTGATAGTCTGGTACCAAGGAAATCATTATCCACAACATATAGCATCACTCTCTTGGTCTAAACAAAACTTTTATGGTGGCCATATTGGCAAAACACTACTGACATAAATTTTATGTGGGAATAAAAATATGCTTGGAGGGGGTGTAAATTTTATATGGATATATAGATTTCAGAATTCAAACTTGACAAATTGATGAGATGGCCGGGGAGAGCTGAATTTTCATTTTTAAAAGGTGATAAAAATAACCCAAGGGCTGTAGACTGAGATAAAAATAAATGCACTACATAATGTATTTGATTTAATTTATGATGTCTTTCCTATGGCTGTTCTTAACAGAGTGGAAAGAAGTGGGGCTGTCAAGCTTCTAGGCTCTGCTTTCAGACAGCAGAGGTGGTTGGTGTTGATTCCTTACCCACTGAAGGCTCTTTCTCCAGGGTAAGTGTAACAGTGCAGGGGAGGCTACAAAGCACTGCCCAGATCCTTCTTCAAGAAAGGACTTGTGCTTAGGTACCAAGACTCAGGTCAGCACACAGCTTTCAGCTGTGAATCCCTTCAAGATTTACTTAGGTTACAAAGGATCACCTCATCCTAATTTTTTCTCAGAGCATTCGTATTCAATGTGGGGATAAAAAGTCCTGATCATATCAGCCCACATTGGAAAAACTCTGAAGAGCCATCCTAGCTTCATACCTCCCTGTGGGGCAGGCCAAGTCTATCTTTAAGCTTATACTGCAACTTTATTTTTCTCTCTATCCCTTTGGCTTCCTTTTCTTTTCTTCTACAAATGTTGATTCTGCAGGAACCTCTTAAATACACTGGATGTTAAACTTTTCCTCAGTATCTGCGTCCCTGGAAGCAACAACCTGGGCCCAAGGCCATGTTATGACTTTTATGACCTCTAGGCACCTTTGCCTTCATGAACCTATTTCTTCATAAATATATTAAAAATGATATTTTATAATTGTATTGGTATGAAGATGAATATATTAATAGTATGTTAAAATACCTTTTTTTCTACCCAAAAGTTCATTTTTGTTTCCTGATTTTAAAGCAAGCAGAACAATTTTGTGGACCCCAGGCTCTGTGCCTACTATGCTTAATGGATAAGTTGATCCTACCTGTGACAGGAGGCAATTGTGTACCAATCATGAAGCCTAAATAAATGTATTTTGTTACTCTTTCTCTTCCAGCTTTGACTAATTATTGCCCACTTTTTAGGGTAACCAGTTGACAGCTAAACCTCACTTTAGAAAGGGCAATTTATACTAAGATATGAATGGTTAATAAAGCCAAGACTTAATTATTTTAATTCTACAAGAGGGTGGTGGTAGAGGCTTGCTTTGTATTCGACAGAAGAGTTCTTATTACTGATTGAGTCATTTCCTGTCCTCTTCTGACTTTTCTATCCTATGTCATTTTCTGCTGTCCTTTTAGATCTTCTTCAGGCCTGGGAGAGGCTCGAATTGCTCTTATCCACGGCACCATTTGTGTGGGGATGGGGTAAGGAGGAGTTGAAAGAAGAGTAAGAGATTGTCATTTACTTCCTGGGTCCTTGATACCATCATTCAGACTGACCATCTTCTCTTTTGTCTAGCTTGGTCACTAGATGTTTCTCTTATTTGAGACAGAGTCTCAGATTTGAATGCTGGGTCCACCACTTATTAGCTGAATGACCTTGGGCAAGTTACCTAACCTTTCTGCGCCTCTGTTGCCTTACACGTAAAATGGGAATAATGACTAAAATAATAATAAGTAAAATGAGAATAATAATAGGTAATAATTTACATATAGCATTTAAAATAATGCCAGATATTTGTGCATAATTGCCTTAAAACACGTTAGCCAATGCTATTATAGTTTCTATTGCTTTTACTGCATAGAGTGGTTCCCTTAGCCCTTATGAACCTAAAGACTACAGACAGAATCCAAATAAGTTGTTTTTAGAATGTGTTTTTGTAGGATTGAGTATTAGTAGTACTTATTGCTTTGAACCCTGGTGACAAAGCACTACACAGCTGGGCAAAGGAAGATTGCCTTCCCCTTTCCTGCATGAAATCAAAATGTACCAAACTTGGGGGGTTTGTAAACACTAAGAAATAGTTCCCTGAGTAGGTAAGCTGTACTTTTACCTGAAACCTACCCCATGAGGTCAGGAGATAAAGACAGAAGTAATTGCTAACTTGGGGCAACAAATAATCAGGACTAAATCAAGTTACTATGGCTTGCCATGTTCCCTCCAACATTGCCTGCCCCATTTGTATGACTCTATACATGAGTATGCCCAGAATCTGCGGTGGAGTTAGGAAGAATAGCAGATATCAACTCCTTGCAGGTGGATTAGATGGGTGGCTGAATGACTCTTTGCTCACTGGGTACCACACCCAGTGTGACCAATACTGCAGCTCCCCTCTAAATGTTTTATGGAAGGCCTTTCCTGTAGAGACCTTGTCATAAACAGATTTATTAGGCAGACAATAGGAGATGAAAAGAACTCAGAAGTGGGAAAATGTGGGGGTCAGTGAGTATTAATTTCAAACAAGGTTCTTTGCCATAATGAAATAATTACTGTATCTAGATAAAGCAGACTATCTTGGAACAAGCAAATGTTCTTGGCAGGAATTCGATCACATGCTGCACAATTCAATTTATGGGTAGCTACAGACAGCTTTAAAATATTTTTTTTTGTTTAATATAATGTTGAATTATTAAACTCTCCTTTTTAAAACATTTATTAACAATCCAAAAGTACCAATAAGTGGATCACCAATTTATTTGTTTTCTTCTTAAAAAATTTCTCTCCCTCTCTCTCAAATTCATTTTTTAGAATCATCATTACTAAATTTCTCAGAATGTTCGGGAGCTGAGCTTCTTTCCTGTGATATAGTACTAGGTATCTCATGGGTCCATTTTTGATAAGGCTACCATCTCAATGGTGACCTTGAAAGAGATCGCAATCAGCATTTAACACAAATCTCACCTATTTAAAAAAACAAATAAAATCCTTGATTGCCATAGTCTCCTTCTTCCCTTCTTTTTCTTCTCATCCTAATTTCTTAAGTAAATGGAAGCAGAGGCAATTTACAGAAACTGCCATTATCCACAGAAACTCCACATGCCAAGGTCAACACTCTCACCAGTCAATGCTGTCTACTCATTATCTATGTGATGATGATTCCCATATCTATATTTTTAGCCCCAACATCTCCCTGAAATGTCAGCCTTATATATTTGGTGGCCTGCCAGCATCTTCAGCTGGATGTCTCATAGGCAATTCTAACTCTATGTATCTAAAATGGAACTCATCATCTCCTGCTTAAATACATTCCTTCTTCTGATGTCTTATTTTGTCACCCAATTGAAAAGTCATACTTTATTCCTTTCTTTGTTTCATCTCCTATATTGAATAAATCACTACATCTAGTTGACTATCTTGCCTAAAAATTCCTTGCATTTGTCCTTTCTGTCCTATGCCTACTACTGCTCTCTCATTTTAGCTTCTAGCCATAATTATTGTTCCATAATATATCTCTCATCTTCTCACCTTCAATCTATTCTCCATGCTGCCACCAGGGAGATCTTTCCATAATGAAATCTGACCTTGTCACATTCCTGGTTAAAACTCTGCAAAACTTCCCCATTACCTATTGAATAAAGCCCAACTTACCTCATAAGGCATATAAACCCCTCTAGAACCTTACCGTGCCTATTTTTCCAGTCTTGGCTTAGAATGTTTTCATTTCTTCCTTATTACATGCCATTTCTTGTTTTATACTTTTCCTATACTACCCACTTTGTCTATAATGGCTTTCTCTCCCTACACATTTGTGGTCTGTATATTTTGACATATCTTTAAGATTTAGTTTAGATCTGTCTTCTTTAGAAAATAGCCTCTGCCTGCCATTTCTATTTCCAGGATAGGTTAATACTTCCTTTTCTTGTGGGTCTATAATACCATAATAATTGTGCATACACATCTTATTGTCCTTTTTGTTTATATATCTGCTCTTCCTCTAGACTGCAAACTTCTTAAGGTTAGAACCTATGTTTTATCTTGCTCATAACTCTATTCTCTTCATCCAATACCATCTCCAGTATCTAAACAGGAACTCAGTAAATGATAAATAAACCAATTAATAATGATAACAACCATTTATATTTCTATAGCATTGTGCTGTTATAAAGTTATTTCCCACATATTGTCTTATTTGAATCAATAGAGTTATATTTAATTCAAAATAAAAGGTAGAGGAATTGCAGGATTGAACTGTAGGAATTCCTTCTAGAGGAATTACAGGATTCCTAGTAGAGGAATTGCAGGATTGAATTGTAGGTCTACTTTTAGTTCCTTGAGTATTCTCTAAACTTCTTTCCAAAGAGGCCATATTAGTTTGTATTCCCACCAGCAGTGCAGAAGTATTCTCTGCATCCATGCCAACAACTGTAGTTTAGGGATTTCATGATGTGGACTAATCTTACAGGAGTTAGTTGATATCTCAAAGTGGTTTTGGTTTGCATTTCTCTGATGATTAAAGATGATGGGCATTTTTTTCATGCGTTTGTATGCCATGTGCCTGTCTTCTTCAGAGAAGCTTCTGTTTAAGTCTCTTGCCCACAAAAAAGTGGGGCTATTTGTTCTTTTCTTATTGGTTAGTTTGAGTTTGATGTATGCATTTCACATTTTTATCAATTCAGCACATTGTATCCCATAAATGCATTAATGTACACAGTCATGATTTAATAAAAAATGTACAAAAGAAAACAAAATAAAAGTTATCTTAAAGGGAGGTAATATAGTAGAGTGGGCATGATTTTAGGTTTTGGAGTCATATAGGTCTAATTCTGAGTCCTGATTATACCAGTCACAAGCTGTCAGCTCTTGAGAAAGTCACTTAACTTCTCAAAGTGTTGCTCCACTCATACAAAGTTGGAAAATTAAGTTTCTGAACTCATCCTAGAAAAACTGTTACATGTGTCATTCTGAATATCACTATGATCACTTTTAAAGTATTCTCCTTGGGAAGCGACACACCAATGCTAGCACCTAGTTCACCTTTGAAAGCAATTTTGGAACTCTTTTTCTCTGGGATGGCCATGAGAGCTGTCGTTATGTAAGGTCTGACAATGAAGTTCATGTTCTCCTCCTAGAAAAAAAAATGATACATACATTGATGCTGAATATCACTATGGTTACCAGATAGCCAAGGGAATACTTACTTCTAAGGTGACCATAGTATACTCAGCAGTAAGGTAAGTAGCACTTTGTCTAGGATGAAATTGTGAACTTAATTGTCCAAATTCATATATAAAATGGGAATAATTATTGTTCCTACCTCATAGCGTTTTTATCAGAATCAAATAAGATAAATAATCCCTATAAAATAGTGTCTTGCACACAGTGAATGCCTATTAGGTATTGTTATTATTTTTACAGTATAATAATTACTATTATCTCTCATCTTTTTCCATGTCTAGATTTTCCTCTTTAGGCTTGATCTAGATCATCAGATCCCATGTATAAAGAACTTAGAATAGTTCTAACACATAATAAGAATTCGGAAAGTGATGCATATTATAATTATGAGTATCTTAAAGCAACATTATCTTCCGTATCTGTTGATTCACACATGGGGCAGAAAAATAATTGCTTTGGATTTTAAAGTTATTTATGTTTTGCCTTAAGCTGGAATAAAGTAATCAATTTTCCAGTGCATGTCATTAAAATACAAACTGTGACTTATTCTGAGTCAGTGGAAGATACTGAGAAACACTTTCTCAAAATTTAAGAAATGCTGGCATCCCCCAATTGAATGAACAATTATCTTTCACTAGCGAATATTAAAAATTCAATTTATTTATTTGTACACCAAATAGTTATTTAATAGTCACTGTAAATCAGATATTGAGCCTAGTGTTTATACACAAACCTACTAAGTTAGTCTTTGGGTTTCGGCACCATGTTTGAGAGCTATTGTTCTAGGGTAAATATAGAGATTCACAGTCCCAGGAAATGAAGATTAAGTAGGCACTTTAAAGCATAGGTTAAGTTCGCAATGCACATTTAATGTGGCTTGCAAAAAGTTCTATGTAAATTGTTTGTCGTTTTTCTACTGACATTCCAGAGCTACATTATCTTCATTTCTAATTGATCTTTAGCATACTTTTTCTTTATTTAAAGGATTGATTGTAAATTTTACTCCATCAAGAGTATTTGAAATGTCATATAGCAAAGTAATATGTTGGGGAAAAGAGATAGTTGAAGTCCTGTTTTGCTGTACACTAAAACAACCATAGTATGGCCTTCCCCATTATCCCTTTACAGTCTACCCCTTCCTGGTTTTCTTGCTTCTTTTCACTTAAGTTATTAGCATGTTTAATCCATGTTTACCAATTTATACAGCAGATAATGTGCTCATTTCTAAGCTTATTCTGCTGCTGTTCCAGCAAACATTTTACAAAAAAAATAAAACCTTTTAGAGGCTTGGCCTCTTGCCTGATTCTCTTGGATATAAGATAAGCTTCCTTCCCAACTCTTGACACTTAACAGCAAGTGAGCTGGCTTCCTGATGAGGTTGTGCCACTGTGTACTGGATCTAAGCTGTAAGCAACAGAAATACACTCAGGCTACATTAAATTAAAGGAATTTGGTAAGGAAATCAGGGATTTGTAATTGAAGAGAGGCTGGAAAACCTGGTTTGAAAAGAGCAGAAACTAAAGAAGCTTATAGGAATAACGTAGTTAGGATGTTGCTGCACTGCTGCCACTACTTCCGTCACAAATAACTGACTTCTACTTTCTTGCTTCTTTTACTAAAAAAATCTAACTCCTCATCCAGCATCTGATTGACTGTGTTTGTTTTTATAATATAGTAGTTACTATTATCTCTCATCTTTTTCCATGTCTAGATTTTCCTCTTCAGGCTTGGTCTAGATCATCAGATCCCATGCATAAAGCACTTAGAACAGTTCCTTACACATAATAAGAATTCAGAAAGTGATGCATATTATAATTATTAATATCTTAAAGCAACACTGTCTTCTGTATCTGTTGGTTCACAGATGGGGCAGAAAAATAATTGCTTTGGATTTTAAAGTTATTTATGTTTTGCCTTAAGCTGAAATAAAGTAATCAATTTCCTGTGCACATCATCAAAATATAAACTGTGACTTATTCTGAGTCAGTGGCAGATACTGAGAAACACTTTCTCAAAATTTAAGAAATGCTGGCATCCCCCCAAATTGAATGAACAATTATCTTTCACTGGAGGATATTAAAAACTCAGTCCAAGAAGAAAGATCTGGTTTCATGGGTAATCACAGTGAGAGCTGGACTTAAGAACTATTCTGCTGCTAAGCCTATCTACAATGGGGAGAAATGTTTTCTCTCAAATTGGGACACTATTAAGACAGTAGATAAATTATGGGCAGCTTCTCTCCTGAAATCACTCTTATCAGGCTTTTATACTCACCTGTCCATTAAAATAATTCATCAAGGTCAGTAATAATAAATTGCCAAGCCCCATGGTTAATTCTCAGTTTTCATCTCATTTGCCTTTTTAACAGCATTTGTCAAAGTTCATTGTTTTATCCTTTTGAGGACACTATGTTTACCTGACTTTCAAGGTATTATTATGTCCTATTTTCTCTTTAGCTACTCATTAACAATTTTCTTTTCTGGTTCTTCTTTATGTCTATGACTTCTAATTGTATTGTGCTAATACTAACTCCTTGGACTTCTCTTTCCTTACTACATTGCCAGTCTCATCCAGTTTTATGACTTTAACCACTATCTATATGCTGATTGCCCCTAAATTTATGTCTTTAGCTCAGATCCTTCCCTGAAGCTCAGACTCAAATAAATGTCCATTTTTATTTGGACTTCTGAAAAGCAAATCAAATTTAACATATTCAAAATACAACTCCTGAACCTGCTCTAAACCTGTTCTTCCTTCCCAGTTTAGTAATTGATGATTCTATTCATTTAGTTTCTCATGCCTAAAATGTTGACATCACCCATAACATATATTTTTCTCTCATAACCCAATATTTTATGAAATCTCTTGTTCTAACATTAAAAATATATCATCTAGAAAGATGGCGACTTTACCTCTTTCATGTTTACATGGATGGAGCTGGAACATATTCTTCTCAGCAAAGTATCTCAAGAATGGAAGAAAACTATCCAATGTACTCAGCACTACTATGAAGCTAATATATAGCTTTCATATGAAGGCTATAAACCAACTATAGCACAAGAATATGGGGAAAGGGGCAAGGGAGGGGAGAGTTGGAGTGGAGAGAGGATAATTGGTGGGGCCACACCTATGGTGCATCTTAGAAGGGTACAGCCAGAGACATGAGTAGAACCTTCTCTAAAGAAGACAGATGAATGGCTACAAACATATGAAAAAATGCTCATCATCCCTAATTATTAGAGAAATGCAAATCAAAACCACCCTGAGATACCATCTAACTCCAGTGAGAATGGCCCACAACACAAAAATCTCAAAACTGCAGATGCTGGAATGGATTTGGAGAGAAAGGAACACTTTTACACTGCTGGTGGGACTGAAAACTGATACAACCATTTTGGAATGAAGTATGGAGAACTCTCAAAGAACTCAAGCTAGATCTCCCATTTGATCCTGCAATCCCATTGCTAGGCATCTACCCAGAAGGAAAAAAATCCTTTTATCATAAGGACACTTGCACCAGACTGTTTATTGCAGCTCAATTTACAATCATCAAAATGTGGAAACAACCTAAATGCCTATCAATCCAGGAATGGATTAACAAGCTATGGTATACGTACACTATAGAATACTATTCAGCCATTAAAAAAATGGAGACTTTACAGCCTTTGTATTAACCTGGATGGAAGTGGAACACATTATTCTTAGTAAAGCATCTCAAGAATTGAGAAGCAGGAATCCCATGTACTCAAGTTTGATATGAGGACAATTAATGATAATTATTCACACGGTGGGGGTGAGGGAAGGGGAGAGCAGAGAGAGAGAAAGAATGAGGGAGGGGTGGGGAAAGGAAGAACAGAGAAAGGGAAGGAGTGAGGGGGGTGGAGTCTTGGTGTGTGCCACACCTTTTGGGGGTAAAACACGATTATAAGAGGGACTTTACCCAAAAAATGCAACCAGTGTAACATGGTTTCTTGTACCCTCAATGAATCCCCAACAGTAAAAAAAAAACCTTACTAAATGCAGAATATAAATGTCTTCCTACAATAACTAAAAAAATGCCATGAAGGCTATGTTAAACAGTTTGATGAAAATAGTTCAGAATGTATATGAAACCAGCACATTGTATCCCTTGATTACACTAATGTACACAGCTATGATTTAATAATAATAAAAAATAATAATGACTGCTGACTTGATGCCTGTAGCTCAGTGGGTAGGGTGCCAGACACATACACCATGGCTGGCCGGTTTGAGCCCATCCTGGGGCCTACCAAACAACAATTACAACTATAACAACAACAACAAATATCTGGATATTGTGACAGGCAACTGTAGTCTCAGCTACTTGAGAGGCTGAGGCAAGAGAATCACTTAAGCCCAAGAGTTTGAGGTTGCTGTGAGATGTGACAACATAGCACTCTACTGAGTCAATGTAGTAAGACTCTGTCTTAAAAAAAATAAAAAGAAATAAAAATGAATGCCACTCAGTTAGATGCCACCACATGTTAACATGAACATAAAGCCTCCATAATTGACCACCTCCCTAGTGGGACCACCTACTCACATTGACCTAATTTTCATAGACCAGACATGCACCACACCATTGAAAGACTGGCCTCTGTATATTTACCACCTATGTAACTTGTAACTGGGCCACTTGGACTATGATATACAGTATTAGATTTCCTCTAAATCTTAACCAGTTTAGTGTACTCTACTTCAGGAGTAGAAGTTGTGCGCTTTTCCTTAGTCATTTTATTTTTTCTTTAGTACAAGTACTTTGTTAAGTTTTTTTATCATGACATGTTTTAATAGGCCTACTGTCCTATCATTTATCATAAGTTATGGAAGATTTTCTCAACTTGAAGGACTGGTGTGAATTGTATAGATACATCCTAAAATTACTGAAAAACTTGACAGTTGATCAAGACATGATGGCCCAAAGGAAAGGACTCTCAGAGCTGACACTGAAGGACAAGTTTGATCTACATTTTCTGGAAAGCAGCAGCCAAAAAAAGATGGTGAAGCATTTGGCATTAACAAAACCACAGGTAGTAACATCCAAAAATGTAAACATAAGTGCTTCTAACTATAAGGTAAGAAAAACAGTGACCTACATTAATAAAGGAGGAAAAAGTCCCTTGAATAAGTCACTGACACCACCTTTAACTTGTTCAAACAAATGAGAGTAGTTAGTGTCTGAATCTCCAAGCTGATGATCCTAGAAGTTACTAAAAATTCACACAGGAATTTGATGTGGCAAATTTCCATGCTTCAAATGGTTGGCTGGAAAAATTTAAACTGCAACACAGGATCTGCCAGAAAGTCTTATGTGGTGAATTCTATGAAGTTCCAGTAGAAGTCACGGAAGAGTTCATTAAAAAGTCCCTAGACTTCAATAGAGGCCTCAATGATGAAAACATCTTTAATGCTGACAAGTGTGAATTCTTTTTCAAGGCAATGCCTGACAGGAGCCTGATCGTGAAGGGTGACAAATCCAAGAGTGGAAAACTTTACAAAGAATGGTTCACAGTTCTACCTTTCAATAGCTTACCTGGAGAGAAATTAAAGCCTTTGGTGATTGGTAAATGGGCCAATCCATGCACATTCAAGAACCTGAAGCTCAAAGACCTGCCTGTGGCTTGAAGACCAAATAATTGCATATGGATGACTGGTGCCTTCTTTGAAGAGTGACAAGGGTATCAACTGAGAGATGAAGAAGATGAAACAGTATATTCTACTGACTGCAGACAATTGTCCTGGCTACCTGCAAATGAATCATCTCACAGGCATGACACTGAAATTTCTGCATACAAACATGACCTCAAAAATAAAACCTCTTGACCTAGGCATCACCAAAACTTTTTAAATGGACTACAGAACTCAATTTCTGCAATCGGTCATTACTAAAACACAAACCTATGGCCTGCTTGTGGAATCAATTTCATCTGCTGCATCAGTTAACTCTCTGGATATGTCCTCTAGGGCAGTTCCTCTTGGAATAAAGCTCACCCAGAAATGGTTCAGAAATGCTTCAAGAAAGTTGGATTTATCACAACTAAAGTGCATGGGATATGTAGGTCCATCTCCTGTGGCAGAATTCAAAACAGTAGATTTTAAAGGTTTTGTTGCAATGGACAAAACCTTTAATGACCCTTTAAAGACCCTGCCCCAGAACCAATTTTCCTAGCAATAATGATCACATGACAGACCAGGGTAAAAGTGCAAGAAGCAACTGATGAAGTGGAAGAAGCAAGTGACGATGAAGAAATAGCCTAGACTCCAAAAGAAAAGGATGCCAGGCACCTGATAGTATATTTGCTGCAGAAAATGCTGACTGGGTATGGACAGCATGGAGATGCTTTCTCCACTTACATTTGTAATAAGGTTAAGAAACAGACCTACGTTAACTCTTATTTCAAAAAGAATGATTAAACCATGAAAAAGCAATAAATGCATTGATTCTTTATGATGCTGCATGTATGATTTTGCCATGTTTTGATTATGTATAATTGTATATGACATTTTCTAATAAAAGCTGCATAAGAGAGTATATGCACTTATCAGTACAGTAGACTTAGTTCCTCATGATGACCACCTTTGTGTATTTACCATTTTGTGACAGACCTCTGGGTGGTCAACTTATGGAGGTTCTATTCTATTTATTTGGATTTCATTTGGAATCTTTGAAGTTTCATAGCTAAAATATACACAAAAGAGGAAAAGATTGACATGTTGCACTAAACTGGAAAGCCCATTGTACAAAACTAATAATTTGCATAAGTCAATCTACAAATTACATTGTGACTATCTAATCCCATTTTTTTCCTCTGTTTATATTGTCGTTTACTCCCTTATCTTTTTGCCACCCTACTCAAGGCAGATTTTTAAGTAACTTACTCACTCAACACATTATTGCCTCATCTCCAACAAAATGTTTTTCTGCTCACTACATGGTTATTCAGTAAGATAGGCTGCATTTTCTTGCATAATTAAAAAATATAAAAAGGAATCACAAAAATGAAAATACAAAGCATCCAGTGTCTTCCTTACTTGAAACAGTAGATGAACTAATATATGTCCACAGGAAAGAAAAACTCAATGTAATGCAAGTTGGGGAAGGGAGGAGGATGGCAGAAGGGGGGGAGAGAGGGAGATTGGTATGTTCCCATGTAACAGGCACAGTGTGAGGGTATATGGCACACCTCCTGTGTAGGGGGCACAACTACAACAGAGACCTTCCCAAACAAATGCAAACATTGCAACACAATCATTTTTATCCTCATATTATACTGAAATGTTCAAAAAATGTCACTTTATTAAAATTTTATCAGTTATCAAATTAATATGCACAAGAGAGAGCTAATGTTCAGATAGAAATTTACCATCAGTTTCTCGACATTGGTTTATTTGGCTTCAGCAATTTGAAACTTATCTTGTGAGTATGGAATGGACTCTATAGCAAGTGCATTCTGTTACTGTGTTTGAAGATTTTAACATCATCTGTAAGCTATTCCTCCTAGAAGGAACTCTGCAATCCTCCCTAAAACAAACTTGAGAAATGACTATTTCCACAAATTATTTTGTCTGGTCAGGAAAATGTCTGGAGATAAAACTAGCATGAGATAATTGTTTCTACGATAAGTGTATGGGTGACAGCTTAACAGTGGTTTGAGAAAGAACAGATATATATCTCCTCTAAAAAGATACACAGCATTGATATTTTTATCAGCTATTTCCTGTACTATTTTACTCAGAATGCACTCAGCTGTAACTTTCTAGCCAGAAAAACATTCACATGAATAAAAATAATCCTTAGATACTTAAACCCCACTTTAGCCACTGAACTACTAGAAGCTTTTTACTAGCCTAGCATTGTGGTGTCTAAGCTGTGGGATTGTGTACACTACTTATTCTTTCTTCTATTGGAAAAAATAATTAATGTAAGGAGAGCTTTTTGGACCATGATGTAATTAGTAAATTCTATTATTAAAGTATAACCTCCACCATGCTTCACACTACTGTGATTAAAGTCTGCCATTTCAGCTTGTTCTGTGTATCTTGCATATTAACAGAAAGAACTCATTTAACACTTTATTCAGAACTAAAAAGGACAGCTCTATCAATGAAAAACAACCCTCAGTCCAAAGATGAGTAAAATATAAAGTTTTCTAGAAGGAAGATATTTAGATTAAACTGAAATGGTCAAGTATCTGCTATGAATGATGACCATTTGTGATTTTCCCTATTTTATTTATTTAATTAGTAATCTTTTATCCTTAGATTTTCAGGTGTAGACATATTACAAACTATAAAACGATAATAATAAAAAGATAAATCTGTCAGTAGAGTATGTAGAGTGAATTTTAAATCACATTTCAAACCTAAGATGTTTGAGTAATCCCAATCAGAACATTCCACTATTTGTGATTAATTGACTCCTTTTTCATCTCTTGGTTCCTCTCACATTTCTCTTGGTCTTTGAGTGTTTACTTCCCATGGAAGATATAATATACCATTAAGTTTGGAAGTCATGATAGTGCCATTGTTATCACAATCTATAGACTCTTATAACAAAGAAAAATAGATGTTCTCATTGGACCTCATTCTCAAAACATAAGAGCACCTTCCTCCCTTTAATCACGATGACAGAATAGAAATGTGAGTGACAGTGTGAGAATTAAAAACAGGTATACATAAATCTGCCATTTGTTAGCACACGTGGGCTAAGACCAGCATACAGGGAGAACTGCTGACATAGATGTGAGTATGGATGAAGATATAGATGAGTGGTTCTCAAAATTCCTACTGCTGCGGCCCTTTAATACAGTTCCTGTAGGTCGTGACCCTCAGGTTGAGAACCGCTTGATATAGATACAGAGATCATAGACAGATAAATGAACATAAATGGAATAAGAGGGACACAGAGATAATAGGGAGGAAGAGAAAATCTCTAAAGATTTTCTTCATAATCAAATCTCTATTTTCTTCCTTTGACTTGTCTGCTCCAATGTTGATTTCTCATCACTCATTTCCTTTTTCCCTGTTATTTCCAAAAACATTCCTTGATGAATAATTTTTCTCATTTAAATTACATTGCCTCATTCCAAGAAATAGGTCTACTATTTTCGTTTTCCTTATAAAATTCTAGGTCAAACTCAATTCTACATTAAATTTGAGTTCTCTGACACTTTCATTCATATCCCTTACATCCTCCACTAGAAATAAGGTAATACATACATACTTATAATTTCTATGCTATTATGGAAAACAAAAGAATATGTAGAGAGAGGAGAGATCCTCCCCCTCAACCATATGCCTATTAATAAAAAAGTTAAAAAATTATTATAAAAATATTAAATACATACATACTTAGGAAAACTGGTAACAGTAAACCTTCATAGACTCCTCCTTCACTTATCTCTTTTTTGTTATTTTGCTATAATATTTTAAAGGTAATTCTAGACTTTATGTCATCTCAATCTTGCACTTCAGCCAGGGTGACACAATTTACAGTAAACAGGAATGAAATTAACTCCTGTTTATTTCAGTATTTTTTTGGTAATTTCAAAATGCGAGAGTAGTAATAATATAAATAAACTAAAAATTAATTAATGAGGAAAAAACAAGACAACGTAGGTCCATCCGTGTATCAGAATTCAATCTACCTCTTAATAAAGTTTGGTAGATCTATGCATTCAGTCACAGTATATGTACATTTGAATATAATGAATATTTTAATTGTTTGTATGCAATCTGTCCAGAAATTATCCAACCATTGTTTACACTATTTTTCATGTTACATTGCTGGATTGTTTTCTGGACAGATCTTGTGTATGTGCTAAGGGCATGCTGAATAACATCACTGTGTGGTGAAACTTTAAAAACCAAGTCTTCCATGTAAACACTTTACCTCTTTTGTGTTTACATGGATGGAGCTGGAACATATTCTTCTTAGCAAAGTATCTCAAGAATGGAAGAAAAAGTATCCAATGTACTCAGCCCTAATATGAAGCTAATTTATAGCTTTCATATGAAGGCTAAA